>JAMSGZ010000067.1:0-35146 GCA_030272315.1 Paspalum vaginatum
GGTAGCCACACTACTTGTACAAAATGCAGCAGAAGTATATTATGTTCACATATATAGTGCACACAAGCTAAATAGGAAGAAATAGTAAATGCAACACACACGCACCTTCATATAGCCCTTCTAAAATGTGAAAAAGAGGGAACGGCATGTTGCGAAACTTTGCTACCTTTGGTGAGCCTATGAAATACAATGCGAAATGTAATTAGTTATTAGCAGCAAAAGTGATCATATTGAATGCACAAAGATAGAATCATACAAAAAAAAATTACTTAATAAATCACCCTTGGCCAAACTTCTGGTTCTGCCAACACCATGCATAGGGTGTCATTCTAACCAACCCCGCTTTCATTTTTTGAATCTCTTATTGCATTGTACTTTCCTCTAAGCTTTTTCTCCTTCTCTTGCAGTTGTTGTTTAGAGAAATTAGCTAGAGGAAACTTTTCATTGAACTTGGTAGTGATACTATTCCATCCATCATGATTCCAATCATTTTGACCTTTGAATTTTGGATTATCTTTGTGATCATACTAGTAATTGGCCCGTGCGTCGCAACGGGAGATACAAATTTCAAAGCGACATATACATTGCCATGTAACAATATCTAAAATAGCAATTCTCTTGCATAACCATAAAGCATGTGTTTAAAGGTGCACGTTGAAAATATTAAATTCATTACAAATTACGAACAACACCTAGTCAAGAAATTAAATCTTGCAACATTTCATCTTGACATAGCGTCTAAGATATCTTCGTAGCTCTTCAGGAATACAGCTTTCACATCCATCACTTTTATTGGCTTTGTTATTTCATCAATTTCGTATTTTGTGTTAGTCTTCAAAAAATCAAAAATTTCCAATCTTTTCAGCATGGGTATGTCATACATGTGGCTTTGTTACTTCATAAATTTCATATTTTGTGTAAGTCTTAAAATAATCAAATATTTTATCTTAGGATTGAGACTCAAAAATTCGACAACTTGCATGGACCACGGTTCCGATGGGTACTCATCCAAAGTTTATATACAAATCCAGAAAAGACACAAATCTAGATGTCATATCTAAACACAATGTCGAGCCCAATTGCCAATCGATGCATAGAATCTGCACAAATCAAAAAAATATTGTCATGTCATGGTATGTGCGCAAATAAAAAAAATCAACTTGTATATTGATTTGATACCTTAGTTATAGTGTAAGAACCTCCTTATAAATGATGTTCTTAGTATACGTCCCACTCTGCCTGTGGTTTTTTTTTGTCTTGCTTTGCCTTGATTTTTTGTTTTTCTTATCTTTATCATCAGGTGTAGCTAGGACCTTGATGTTACTCCTAGCGGTGGCTCTAGACAATGCCACATAAAGTTAGCCATGGGAAAACACAAGCTCAGGTAAGTACACACCAGCATGTGGAATTGGCTGTCTTTGCTTTATTTATCGTCATAGCAAAGCTGAGCCTGATAGAAAATTGCTTCCTCTTAAACCGAAAAGGGAACATCTCATCATCTGATGGGCACAATGGGATTTGGGGTAAGAAGACCCTCTTCCGAGCATGCTGCCCCTACACGATCTCTGCGTCGATAGCATTTTTCTGGAAACCCTGGACGATGAGCCTTGTCCCATTGCAGAGCCCATTAGCAGGATCAATGTTTCTTAGCAATATAACAGGACAATTTATCTTGAGCCTTAGAACATAGGGAGGCAGCCCGTTAGGGGTCAAACAGTTGAGAAACTCTGGCGGATAATAGTTATGGGGATCATCATCCGCCCGATCGAAACTATGGTACACCATCTCCTCCCCTCAGAAACGATGGATCATCCACATATTGATCCCGTCCACACAATCATTCCACGTGGACAAGATGGCTCTTGATGTGATATAGTCTGGATCCGTCATGTTATCATCAAGCATCGGAAACACATCCTCTATTAGTCTACGCAGATCTGTATCCTCTCCTGTGTAAGGCACACATATTTCATCAGGCAAATGAATGCACCCATGACCATCGTCCTCCTCGGTCCCATTACCGACTCGCAGTAGGTATTCTGCGAACCATGGGTCGCTCTGCGCCCTCGTGTTGCGTACCAACTTTAGGTGACGCATGCAACCCCAAAGGTGTGACCTACGTAGGGATGCATCGACTATCTGCGCCCTCGACCCCTTTCTGATAATTGGGAGGACTTGCCTAAAATCTCCTCCAAACACAATTGTCTTCCCGCCGAAGGGCCGATCCGGTGCGTTCATTATGTCCCTCATACTATTGTCGAGTACCTCCACCGCTTGTCTCCTAGTCATAGTGGTTTCATCCCATATGATCAAGGATGCTTCCTTAAGAAGCTTAGCTGTCCCGCTCTGTTTCGTGAAACTACATGACAACCCATCATAGATAGTTAAAGGTATCTTGAACCATGAGTGTGCGGTCCTTCCTCCGGGCATTATGGAAGCAGCAACACCGGATGTAGCTGTCATCACGGCAATGTTACCCATGCCTCCAACCGTGGCCAATAATGCCTTGTATAGGAAAGTCTTGCCTGTGCCACCGGGGCCATCAACGAAAAACACACCTCCTTCGCCGCTATCCACAGAAGCTAAAATCTCATCATAGGCGGACCTCTGCTCGGCATTGAGTGAGGCCGCTAGTGTTTCATGGTCAGGGTCCACCTCAATAATCGATTCCTCGTATATCTCTCTATCGACACCGTGAGACGAGTCATGTTCCTCATCGATATCAGGAAGAGGGTAAGATCTAATGTCCTTGCCCATTGATTGTAGCATGTTCCTTATGTCTATCAAAACCATATTCTGGACCGCTTTCACGGACAACCTTGTGCGGCAGTAGTCCTCTGACATTGCCTCTTGGTGTTTGTTCCACAGGCCTCGCACATCGGAAGCCTCACAATGCACAAGTATGGTCACAAATAGCCTTCTGAGTGCCGACGGCATTTGGAATGTCTCAGCCTCTGTGAGGCAGTCATCTAGAGTGGTGTCCGCCTCAATTAGACCCCTTCTTTCTGCGGCTTCACGGAATGAGGGCATGATCTCACCATCAACGGTCCTAAGGTCCTTGAACGATGTAGCGCCTGCCACATGGCTTAGAAGAACCCTAAGAAAGTAGTGTTCCCCCTCGGCTGGATGGGAAGATATGATTCTACCAATCTGTTTCATACCCTCCCGTTTCCTCTTTTGCCAGAATTTTGCCTTCTTGCACTTCTACCAAGTGAAGAACTCTGGAAATTCACGGTAAAGGATACCTCATGCTTCAGGATTTTTTTTGTTTGGCTCAAAGTACTCTGTTAGCATTGACTTTTCTGCTCCTTCCCGATTAAGTATTTCCTGGATATCTTGACCCTCTTCATATGTAACCATGTGCATACCAGGGAGATGAAGTTGCAATTGCATCACGGGTGGACTGTTCTTGCTTAGCTCAAAGCCGTATATCCTCCACAATGCTTTTGGAGGAGTCACCCACCTAGCTTCCCTATACATCTTGATCTCATCGACGTTCCCCTGACCATCCGCCTCATTCACAGATACAGACGCACGATCATTGTGGCGGAACCGCCGATTTAATCCGAACTAATCACACTTGCCACCCATGGCTCGCAGTGTGATTAGGCCGAACTAAACCCGGTCGTCCGTCGAGAGTCAAAATGACTCCCGATATTACCTTTTCCCAGAGGAACCGATATCACACACATCCAGCCCTCGATGGAGCCACAACAGTTACATCATCACAGGCAGTTTATAGTAGAAAATAAGTTTAAGTGCTTACAAACCAAATATAGGTATTCAAATACCTATTCATATACAAAGCGGAAACGTTGTTCGAAATAAATCTCACAGCGGAAACATATTACTTTAAGAAGAAGTCTTCAGGCAATAAAGAATGAGGCGAGAAGCACCGAGCCCACCGGTACTGCTCCCCTCCAAGTTAGTGTCCAAAAGACATCATTACCTGCTCAAAAAGTGGGGGCAAACCCTGAGTACTAATTACTCAGTAGGACTTAATGGAAAAGCTTACGGCTGACGCAAAGCTGGCAACTAACAGTTGATCCTTAGCCATTCTTTTTATAGTAATTAAAAGTTAATATGTAATTATCAGCATCGTCAAAATATTCATCATCATAATATAACTTGCAGGAATGTAAACATACAAATACGAACATGTGGTATTGAAAACAAAACATATATAGTCATAAATACAATTCGATTGTTACTACGTTGCCCGTGTGTGACCTTGGCATTCTCACACCTGGTGAGCATCAGCGATTCGAATCGATTTTTAATTCCCGGGAATAACTATCATGCCAGGGGTATATGCTTACTAGCCATCGCGTTCCCACATATAGCCCCCATCTCCACTCGTCCCATCCCAAGTTCGATTCAATCCCGCCATTCCCCTGGGTTTTGCCCTCTCAGGAGCGATACCACGGCCGCACCGGGTCAGCCCTCCCTCAGGAGCGATACCACGGCCGCACCGGGTCAGCCCTCCCTCGAGTAGAAGCTCCCCCAGGCCTAACTCCCTCCAACAAGAATGGTAGGAACCTGTCTCTGTTCTTCGGATGGCACGAGTAAGACTTTCACCGGTCCATTATCCCGGATAAGCACTCTAGCAATATTATGCCGATCAGCAGGCGAACAGCGAATCGGGCCTTAAACGACTCGGGCGGAGTCCACCAAACCATCCACATCATTTTTCATCATAATATACCCAAATCTCCGCCCGGCCTCAATTTAGTTTCATGACAACCATGTTTAAAGTTTCCCATGTATTTTGAAAGCCTTTCCTTTGAAAACACCTATACGACGAGTGACTCCAATTCACTCGTGTCTACTCGCACCTAGCATTTCTAGGCATACTCGTCCTACGTACTCTATTGTAGGTGCTAGGGCCAGGGCGGCCAAGAAGTCTAATGCAATTGTTTTCAAACAACTCCTAATGCGGATGTCTAAACATCATTCAATATCATATTTGCTGGGAATTTATGGTCCTGCCTACCTTCCTCACTAGAGTTAGTAGCTGCTTCCTGAGCGAAGTTGGGCTCCTGTTGCTGGTCTTCCGGCTCCTGATGTAGCTCCTTCTCGTGCTCTTCTACGATCGGTTGGCCCGGCGAATGTCCTTTGCTCACGGGATCTATATGCATGACATGGTGCAATCGGAGCAGGTATTAGTGCAATGTTTGGCTTCATGGTGTGAGTGCAATGCAAGGAATCATGATTTAGGGACTAAAGTGATGCATTTCGTGATTAAACTGATTTAGTATTAAGAAATCGTACAAGCCATCACCTACGGTAACTTAGCTTATCGCATATAACAACGTGGGGTGTGTGGCGAGGTAACACCGTTTTATGCAGAGGCAACCGAAGTTTACTTAAATAAGCATTTTGCCTGCTATTTCCAAAATAGGGTCAATCTTACATGCACAGTACCCTATTTCAACCATGAGCTATTTATACCACAGGGAGCATAATAAAAGGTGTAAAACCCTTTTTAGAGCAAAATTTTTAATATGGTTACCTTTTCCTTATTTCTTTTTATGCTAAAATCATATGTAGGGGTAAAATAGTAATTAAAAAAAATGAGCACTTGAGCTACAAAAAAATCACAATGAGTCTATATACCCTAATAACACTGCTGATCAAGTTTGGCAATTTTTGGAGACCATTTAGCCCATATTTCCTAATTATATTGATTTATCAAGCACACATAATATCAGGGGCAAAAAGGTCTTTTCCTGCTCAACCAACATACCCATTCTGTAGATTTACCTAAAAGGAGTACAATGCAACAAGTTTTGTATTTTTCTGATTTTTATTTGATTTATTATGGATTTTCAAAGTCTCAGCCGAATTAATAATTATTTAGAGGAAAAACCACAGATCTAGGGTTCTTTTCGTTATTACTGTAAACTACAGGGGCTAATCTGCGAAATATTCCAAGACTCATACCACTGTTCGCTGGACTTAAACATAAAAACCAGAAGCTGAGGGGCTGGATCTAAAAATTGCCAGCCCCTTCTTCTACCTCTGGACAGGGAGGGGCACGGCGCGGCCTCGCGTTCCGGCGGCGTCGCCGGTGCGTGGAGGCAGGGACTTGGAGCCGCGTCAGTCCCGGAACGCGTTCCCGGCGATGAGGTCTCTTTCCCCCAAGGCGGCGTCGCACGGGGAGGCCGGAGCGCGCGAGGAACGCCGGTGAACTGATGGTGCGGCGGCGCACGGCGCTCGGGCCCGCGTTGCACGGAATCCGGTCAGAGAAGTAGGGAGCGGCGGAGCGGGAGGGCGCGTGAGAGGCGCGGCGAGGTGGGGAGTCCGGTGGCGGAGTCAAGGAGGCGAGGGGAAGCGCCAGGGTGGCCGGCCACGGTGAGCTCGAGCTCGGGCCGATGGTAATGGCGGCGGCGCGTAGGGACGGGTGCTAGGGACGATGGCGGTGGGCGAAGGCTTAGGGGAAACGTGGCTCGGGGCAGGGCGACGCTGAGGCGCACGTCGGAGAGGTGGGAGGAGGGCAGAGTGCGAGCTCAAGGTCGCCGGCAATGGCGGCCGTGGCTCTGGAGCGAGCGAGAGATCGGGCGAGAGAGCGGCGGAGAGGATGCTAGGATAACAGCGGCGTGCATGCGAGATAGAAGAGCCGCGCCTTGCTCCTTCCAGACGGCAGGCCGGGGCACGACAGGGCGGCGCGTGGCCGGGGCGCGGCGCGCTGGCGCCCAGGGCGTGGCGCGCTGGCGCCCTTCGCCCGCCGCGTGGCCGCAGGGGAGGGGAGGAGGAAGAAAGGGGCGCGCCGTGGACTCGGTCCATGGACCCGAGGTCGATGACAGGTGGGGCCGCGGAAAAGGACTAAACTTGACTTGTATAGACCGGGTGCACGGGTGGGATGGTCTGGTGGGGCCCACAACTGAAGCCGTCCACGCCCGGTGTCCAAAGCCTGACGGGTGGGTCCCACGCGTCATACACACAAAAGGGAAAAATAAAACTCGAAAATGGAAAAAGGCTATTTGACCAGGATGACATAGTTCTGAATTTCACATTTTTGAATATCTTAGAGGCCGAATTAGACCAAACTTAAAATAGAGAAGTTATTGTAAACTTGATGATCTACAACTTTGTCAAAAGGAGTAATACCAGATTCCAAGTTTAACTATGATTTAAATTGAGTTTAATCTGCTGACCCCAGTTTGACCAACAAAATTTTCCAATTTAAAAATTCTACAAGTCATATTTTTATGCATTTTCATGGAAAATGTTATATACCAATGTTGTTCAGTTGCTCAGGCACTACAACTTTGATATACAAAGTTTTTCAAAATGTTGACTTTTGTTTCACAAAAATTTGAAATCTCTATTTAACTCACATTTGGACAGATTTCTCAATTTTACCGAAAATGACCTAAAACTCTATTCAAACCTTTACGCATGTCATGACACAAAATACCAAAGTTGTTCATTAGGAAATTGTCTACAAGTTTGGTATGTATAGTTTTATCAAATTCACCACAGTATTAAGGTTACCGGGCAAATGAAAATGCAGTTTGCAGAAAAATCGGTTTTAACTCGCTTCAAAGGACTTAACCCACTCATGCCCCTAATATGAAATGTTCATTTAATGATGCAATTTAGCTAATGATTCTGATGTAATATGCTTGAGATGCCTGGGGCATCACAGCCCACCCCCCTTAAATAAATCTCGTCCCGAGATTTTTGATGTGACGTGGGTGGTATAAGTTACGAGAGAGAAGGAAAGCGCATTGTGTGTGAATTTCAAATTTAAACTTCAAGGTACTTGCGACGTACCCCTTTTGAGTTGACGGAAGAAAATTAGGATAATGAGTGCGCAAATATTCTTCTTGCTCCCAAGTTGCCTCCTCTTCGGATTGGTTACTCCATTGAACTTTGTAGAAATTGATTCTTGTTTTCCGGGTTACCCTTTGTTTTTGATCAAGCACTCGGATGGGATGTTCTTGGTATGTGAGGTCAGGTTCAATATGAATGTTTGAGGTATCTACAATCTGGTCTGGCACGCGAAGACACTTTTTGAGTTGTGAGACATGAAATACATCATGCACTGCTGCAAGGTTTGGTGGTAACTCCAACCGGTAAGCAACTGACCCACACTGCTCTATGATCTGGAATGGACCAACATAACGTGGTGCTAACTTTCCCTTTACTCCAAATCGATGCACTCCCTTCATTGGTGACACCCGAAGGTACACATGATCGCCCTTTTCAAAGGCTAGCGGTCTCCTCCTTTTATCTGAGTAGCTTTTCTGTCTAGATTGTGCTCTTTTCAAATTGCCTTGAATGAATCGCACCTGCTCTTCCGCATCCTTCACAAGATCAGGACCAAAGATCACACGCTCTCCTGGTTCAGACCAGTTTAAAGGTGTTCTACATCTTTTACCGTATAGGGCTTCGAAGGGTGCCATTTCCAAGCTTTTCTGATAACTGTTGTTGTACGCAAACTCAGCCAAGGGTAAACATTCATCCCACTTAGTAGTGTATGTTAGCGCACATGCCCTTAACATATCCTCAAGTACTTGATTTATCCTTTCCACTTGCCCACTTGTTTGGGGATGGTATGCTGAACTACGAATTAATGTTGTACTCAATGTTGATTGTAAATGTTCCCAAAAATGGGATACAAATAAAGAGCCCCGATCAGAGGTGATGGTTTTTGGAACCCCATGCAAGGACACAACACGGTCAATATAGATTTCCGCATACTTCTTTGCTCTATAAGTGGTCTTTACTGAAATGAAATGAGCTGACTTGGTGAACCTATCAATGATCACCCATATGGAGTCATAGCCTTTTTGGGTACGAGGCAAACCTACGATAAAATCCATGTGGATATCTTCCCACTTCCATGCTGGAACTTCTAGTGGTTGGAGCATACCGGCAGGCTTCAAATGATCAGCCTTCACTCTCTGACATACATCACATTCAGACACATACTTGGCAATTTCTCGTTTCATACGAGTCCACCAAAATTTTTGCTTCAGATCTTGATACATTTTGTTGCTCCCAGGGTGCATAGCAAGCAAGGAGTTGTGGGCTTCATCTAGTATTTTCTTCCTCAGACCCATGTCTTTTGGTACCACTAAGCGATTTTTGAACCATAGGACTCCCTCTTCATCAAGCTTGTAACAAGCCTTCTTCCTTTCATTGATCCCATCTCGAATATGTGCCATACCCTTATCTTTCTTTTGGGCCTCTATGATTAGATCTTTTATAGTGGGTTCAATGATGAGATTGTAAAGTTCAGCTCGTTGCCCTATGGGTGTTTCTATCTCTGCAATCTCACAACATAGCACTCTTACTGTTGGTCGAGCCTCAATGAAATTGCAATGAGCTTTACGGCTTAATGCATTTGCTACCACATTAGCTTTTCCAGGATGATAGTGAATTTCCAAGTCATAGTCCTTGATCAATTCTAACCAACGACGTTGCCTCATGTTTATTTCTGGCTGGGTGAAGATATATTTTAAGCTCCTATGATCAGTGTATATGTGGCATGTGTTGCCTAACAAGTAATGTCTCCATATCTTCAGGGCATGAACAACTGCAAGTAGTTCCAGATCATGAGTTGGATAATTCACCTCATGTTTCCTAAGCTGGCGGGATGCATAGGCAATCACCTTTCCTTCTTGCATTAAGACACAACCGAGGCCAATACCACAGGCATCACAATAAACATCAAATGGCTTGGTAACGTCCGGTTGAGCAAGAACAGGTGCTGAAGTTAGGAGTTTCTTCAATGTTTGGAATGACTCTTCACATTTTGTGCTCCATACAAACTTTGCATTCTTTTGGGTCAATGCTGTCATTGGCTTTGCAATTTTGGAGAAGTCCTTGATGAAGCGGCGGTAGTAGCCTGCTAAACCAAGAAAACTCCGTATTTCTGTCACTGTTTGTGGTTGTTTCCATTCTAGCACATCTTTCACTTTCCTAGGATCAACAGTCACACCCTTCTCTGACAAGATATGGCCTAGGAATGCCACTTCCTTCAGCCAAAAAGCACATTTACTGAATTTGGCATAGAGTTTATGCTCTCTAAGCCGAGATAGCACTACTCGCAAGTGCTCTTCATGCTCCTTCGCATCCTTGGAATAAACCAAGATGTCATCAATGAATACTATCACGAACTTGTCAAGCTCATTCATGAATACCGAGTTCATCATGTACATGAAGAAAGCCGGTGCATTTGTCAATCCGAAAGACTTGACAAGGTACTCATACAGCCCATACCGCGTTGAGAAAGCGGTCTTTGGTATGTCTTCCTCTCGGATTTTCATTTGATGGTACCCGGACCTAAGATCAATCTTGGAGAAAACTGAGGCTCCCGCAAGTTGATCAAATAAGATATCAATGTGTGGCAGTGGGTACTTGTTCTTGACTGTGACAGCATTCAGTGGTCGATAGTCCACACATAACCTCTTACCACCAGGTTCTTTCTTCTCAACAAAGAGGGCCGGGCAACCCCATGGCGATGAGCTAGGGCGAATGAAACCTTTGTGAAGCTGTTCTTGCAGCTGCACTTTCAATTCCTTCAACTCATCCGGCGCCATTCTATATGGTCTTCTTGAGACAGGTGCTGTACCGGGCATAAGCTCAATGGAAAACTTGACATCTCTATCCGGTGGGAGTCCGGGAAGCTCTTCTGGAAACACATCTGGATAGTCACAAACCACCGGTATCTTCTTGATTTGATGGAGTTCTGTGGCATTTACTGTGTGTGACAACTGCTTATGAGTTGGCAAATGAAGGTGCATAATCTTCCCATTCTGGCTAGACTTTATCTGAACTATCCTGCTAGTAATATCCAACATGACGTTATGCTCTTTCATCCAATCCATCCCTAAGATAATGTCAATCCCCTGGTTAGGAAGTACCACAGGGTCAACATAAAATTCCTCGGCGTCTATGCGCAGGCGTAAGTGCCTCACAATCTGATTTGTGTCAATTTGTGATCCCGGGGCTATGATGTGATATTTTGTCCTCATATCATCAATGTGGTACCCATGTTTTGTTGCATAGGACCTACTGATAAATGTATTTGATGCTCCGGAATCAAACAAAACCACTGTAGGGTGCTCATTGACAAGGAATGTGCTTGCCAACACTGGTTCACCCTCTGGAATCTGATCCAAGTGGGTATAGTGCACCTGACCCTTTCTCCGGGATAGCTCTGGCTTTGATCCCTTCCTCTTGTTTTGCTGTTGGTTGCCCTTAACAAGCACTGCCCCCTGATTTCATCGAGGGGCACGACAGTTTCTGCTGAGATGATTCATTTTCCCACAGTTGTAGCAAGCACCCACAAAAGAAGTGGCTAAGGCACGCACTGTGGGGAGCTGGAATGGAGCACGATTGGCTGGAACTTGTGGCCATGTCCCAATGTGTTGAAGCTGTTGAGGTTGAGGGCCCCATTCAAGTTGTTGCGATCGACTGACCTGACACGTGTGCAGTAGTGGTTGGTGCACAACTCGTTGCCGCAGTGAGGAAGTCAACGGCGGGGTACCTGCATGTCTTTTCCTCCGCTGGTCCTCTTGGGCCTCGCGGAGGCGCCGTTCCATGTCGATGGCGGCGTCCACCAATTCAGTGAAGCTATCGTAGCGGCGCCCCAAGTGAGTCAGCAGAGTGGGATCAAACCCATCCAACAGACAGGCAGCCCTACCCCAGTCAGTGTCGACATCCTTAGGAGAGTACTGAGATAGGCGAATGAAGGCCCGCACGTACTCGAGTACTGACATGTTCCCTTGACGAAGGGCACGGAATTCCCGCTGCTTGAGTTCAATGAGGCTAGCCGGGAGATAGTGAGCTCGGAAAGCCACACAGAACTCATCCCATGTGACCTGGTGCCCGGTAGGTTGCATTGCCAGGAATGTAGCATACCAGGCCCCCGAGTGACCGTGTAGACATTGCGCTGCGAAGCAAGTCTTCTGTTGTTCAGTAAGTTGGGGCAGTAGACTGAGTTTAGATTCTATGACTCGAAGCCAGTCATTTGCATCAAGGGGATCCGTGGCAGTGGTGAAGATGGGCGGTTGTAGGGCCGCAAAGTCGGCATAACCAATCTCTTGCGGGTAACGCCTTTGTTGCTCTTGAGCCATCAAATTGATGAGCTGACCCTGCTGAGCGACTAGAGTGGCCAACTCAGGAGGAGGTGGTGCTCCGTAAGTAGCCCCTCGAGCTGACGTCTTAGGTGTGGTGACCATCTGCAGGAATAAGGCCAATGGCGTTTAGTCTAGCAACCCTAGCGCAATCGATGCTTTGATAAAAAGGTCGTAGCATCATAGATACCGCATAGACACATGAAAGTGTGGATGTCATGATGCATGATTCGTCCTATTCGTTCTCACATCTCACACCCTATATTCAATATATAACTACCGATATTTTTGGTGACACATATGCACAACACTCTCTAATGCAACTAGTCGTCACTACTCGGTCTTAGTTTCGTGCGTAGTTAGTGTACCTGCAGAAAAATGCATGCTCATACCAACATCACCATCATTATACATTACCACTCTAACCCTAAAAGTGGCATCCACGAATTTCTTTAAGCTACGTCTGGTGGACGACGTAGTGGCGCCATTTCTCCCAACACACCCAACGTCCCTCCAGTACTGGGGAATTGCTGGGGAGAGAAACGGTGGCCAACAAGATCTAGCTATAATTTTGGTTGAAGGAAGAGTGGTCACGAAACACTCCCACGGCGTGACCGCCCCCCTTAAAGAGTTCTGCCCTATCAGCATGAATGCAGGGTTCGCAACAGTCCGCAAATCCCAATAGCGCTCCACCAGTACTGGGGATAACTATGGCCGAAATGTTGCTTCCCAAAGCGCCGAATATGCATATGAGTTCTATCTAAGTTAAGATGTTAGCGATGTCACCTGATAATACACTAACATCCTTAATATGGGCGTATCGATACTCTCCTTTTCCAAATACTTCGAAAAGGTTTTCGAAAATAGGTTTGCAAACCAAAACTGGATGATATGACTGTTGTCTGTGTATGATCGGCTCTGATACCAGCTGTGGCGGAACCGCCGATTTAATCCGAACTAATCACACTTGCCACCCATGGCTCGCAGTGTGATTAGGCCGAACTAAACCCGGTCGTCCGTCGAGAGTCAAAATGACTCCCGATATTACCTTTTCCCAGAGGAACCGACATCACACACATCCAGCCCTCGATGGAGCCACAACAGTTACATCATCACAGGCAGTTTATAGTAGAAAATAAGTTTAAGTGATTACAAACCAAATATAGGTATTCAAATACCTATTCATATACAAAGCGGAAACGTTGTTCGAAATAAATCTCACAGCGGAAACATATTACTTTAAGAAGAAGTCTTCAGGCAATAAAGAATGAGGCGAGAAGCACCGAGCCCACCGGTACTGCTCCCCTCCAAGCTAGTGTCCAAAAGACATCATTACCTGCTCAAAAAGTGGGGGCAAACCCTGAGTACTAATTACTCAGTAGGACTTAATGGAAAAGCTTACGGCTGACGCAAAGCTGGCAACTAACAGTTGATCCTTAGCCATTCTTTTTATAGTAATTAAAAGTTAATATGTAATTATCAGCATCGTCAAAATATTCATCATCATAATATAACTTGCAGGAATGTAAACATACAAATACGAACATGTGGTATTGAAAACAAAACATATATAGTCATAAATACAATTCGATTGTTACTACGTTGCCCGTGTGTGACCTTGGCATTCTCACACCTGGTGAGCATCAGCGATTCGAATCGATTTTTAATTCCCGGGAATAACTATCATGCCAGGGGTATATGCTTACTAGCCATCGCGTTCCCACATATAGCCCCCATCTCCACTCGTCCCATCCCAAGTTCGATTCAATCCCGCCATTCCCCTGGGTTTTGCCCTCTCAGGAGCGATACCACGGCCGCACCGGGTCAGCCCTCCCTCAGGAGCGATACCACGGCCGCACCGGGTCAGCCCTCCCTCGAGTAGAAGCTCCCCCAGGCCTAACTCCCTCCAACAAGAATGGTAGGAACCTGTCTCTGTTCTTCGGATGGCACGAGTAAGACTTTCACCGGTCCATTATCCCGGATAAGCACTCTAGCAATATTATGCCGATCAGCAGGCGAACAGCGAATCGGGCCTTAAACGACTCGGGCGGAGTCCACCAAACCATCCACATCATTTTTCATCATAATATACCCAAATCTCCGCCCGGCCTCAATTTAGTTTCATGACAACCATGTTTAAAGTTTCCCATGTATTTTGAAAGCCTTTCCTTTGAAAACACCTATACGACGAGTGACTCCAATTCACTCGTGTCTACTCGCACCTAGCATTTCTAGGCATACTCGTCCTACGTACTCTATTGTAGGTGCTAGGGCCAGGGCGGCCAAGAAGTCTAATGCAATTGTTTTCAAACAACTCCTAATGCGGATGTCTAAACATCATTCAATATCATATTTGCTGGGAATTTATGGTCCTGCCTACCTTCCTCACTAGAGTTAGTAGCTGCTTCCTGAGCGAAGTTGGGCTCCTGTTGCTGGTCTTCCGGCTCCTGATGTAGCTCCTTCTCGTGCTCTTCTACGATCGGTTGGCCCGGCGAATGTCCTTTGCTCACGGGATCTATATGCATGACATGGTGCAATCGGAGCAGGTATTAGTGCAATGTTTGGCTTCATGGTGTGAGTGCAATGCAAGGAATCATGATTTAGGGACTAAAGTGATGCATTTCGTGATTAAACTGATTTAGTATTAAGAAATCGTACAAGCCATCACCTACGGTAACTTAGCTTATCGCATATAACAACGTGGGGTGTGTGGCGAGGTAACACCGTTTTATGCAGAGGCAACCGAAGTTTACTTAAATAAGCATTTTGCCTGCTATTTCCAAAATAGGGTCAATCTTACATGCACAGTACCCTATTTCAACCATGAGCTATTTATACCACAGGGAGCATAATAAAAGGTGTAAAACCCTTTTTAGAGCAAAATTTTTAATATGGTTACCTTTTCCTTATTTCTTTTTATGCTAAAATCATATGTAGGGGTAAAATAGTAATTAAAAAAAAATGAGCACTTGAGCTACAAAAAAATCACAATGAGTCTATATACCCTAATAACACTGCTGATCAAGTTTGGCAATTTTTGGAGACCATTTAGCCCATATTTCCTAATTATATTGATTTATCAAGCACACATAATATCAGGGGCAAAAAGGTCTTTTCCTGCTCAACCAACATACCCATTCTGTAGATTTACCTAAAAGGAGTACAATGCAACAAGTTTTGTATTTTTCTGATTTTTATTTGATTTATTATGGATTTTCAAAGTCTCAGCCGAATTAATAATTATTTAGAGGAAAAACCACAGATCTAGGGTTCTTTTCGTTATTACTGTAAACTACAGGGGCTAATCTGCGAAATATTCCAAGACTCATACCACTGTTCGCTGGACTTAAACATAAAAACCAGAAGCTGAGGGGCTGGATCTAAAAATTGCCAGCCCCTTCTTCTACCTCTGGACAGGGAGGGGCACGGCGCGGCCTCGCGTTCCGGCGGCGTCGCCGGTGCGTGGAGGCAGGGACTTGGAGCCGCGTCAGTCCCGGAACGCGTTCCCGGCGATGAGGTCTCTTTCCCCCAAGGCGGCGTCGCACGGGGAGGCCGGAGCGCGCGAGGAACGCCGGTGAACTGATGGTGCGGCGGCGCACGGCGCTCGGGCCCGCGTTGCACGGAATCCGGTCAGAGAAGTAGGGAGCGGCGGAGCGGGAGGGCGCGTGAGAGGCGCGGCGAGGTGGGGAGTCCGGTGGCGGAGTCAAGGAGGCGAGGGGAAGCGCCAGGGTGGCCGGCCACGGTGAGCTCGAGCTCGGGCCGATGGTAATGGCGGCGGCGCGTAGGGACGGGTGCTAGGGACGATGGCGGTGGGCGAAGGCTTAGGGGAAACGTGGCTCGGGGCAGGGCGACGCTGAGGCGCACGTCGGAGAGGTGGGAGGAGGGCAGAGTGCGAGCTCAAGGTCGCCGGCAATGGCGGCCGTGGCTCTGGAGCGAGCGAGAGATCGGGCGAGAGAGCGGCGGAGAGGATGCTAGGATAACAGCGGCGTGCATGCGAGATAGAAGAGCCGCGCCTTGCTCCTTCCAGACGGCAGGCCGGGGCACGACAGGGCGGCGCGTGGCCGGGGCGCGGCGCGCTGGCGCCCAGGGCGTGGCGCGCTGGCGCCCTTCGCCCGCCGCGTGGCCGCAGGGGAGGGGAGGAGGAAGAAAGGGGCGCGCCGTGGACTCGGTCCATGGACCCGAGGTCGATGACAGGTGGGGCCGCGGAAAAGGACTAAACTTGACTTGTATAGACCGGGTGCACGGGTGGGATGGTCTGGTGGGGCCCACAACTGAAGCCGTCCACGCCCGGTGTCCAAAGCCTGACGGGTGGGTCCCACGCGTCATACACACAAAAGGGAAAAATAAAACTCGAAAATGGAAAAAGGCTATTTGACCAGGATGACATAGTTCTGAATTTCACATTTTTGAATATCTTAGAGGCCGAATTAGACCAAACTTAAAATAGAGAAGTTATTGTAAACTTGATGATCTACAACTTTGTCAAAAGGAGTAATACCAGATTCCAAGTTTAACTATGATTTAAATTGAGTTTAATCTGCTGACCCCAGTTTGACCAACAAAATTTTCCAATTTAAAAATTCTACAAGTCATATTTTTATGCATTTTCATGGAAAATGTTATATACCAATGTTGTTCAGTTGCTCAGGCACTACAACTTTGATATACAAAGTTTTTCAAAATGTTGACTTTTGTTTCACAAAAATTTGAAATCTCTATTTAACTCACATTTGGACAGATTTCTCAATTTTACCGAAAATGACCTAAAACTCTATTCAAACCTTTACGCATGTCATGACACAAAATACCAAAGTTGTTCATTAGGAAATTTTCTACAAGTTTGGTATGTATAGTTTTATCAAATTCACCACAGTATTAAGGTTACCGGGCAAATGAAAATGCAGTTTGCAGAAAAATCGGTTTTAACTCGCTTCAAAGGACTTAACCCACTCATGCCCCTAATATGAAATGTTCATTTAATGATGCAATTTAGCTAATGATTCTGACGTAATATGCTTGAGATGCCTGGGGCATCACAATCATGGCCCTTGTATAGGTACTTGTAGAGGTATTTGACAGCCTTGATGCTCGAGGAAACCTCTACGTTGATGTGGCAATTGAAATACCTCAAAAGGAAAGGGTTGTAAGGAACAACCCATCTATTGTCTAGTTCATGCCCTTGAACCCTTTGCTTACGCCCATCTTCACGCCTCCTATACACTGGATAGGAGTCCTTTCCTTGTAAAGTGGCCATGTTGAAAGGACGTGGGTAATGGTTCCTGCATTTGCCACTTTCCTTTGTATTAGGGCACTTAGGATTCAATATACCGCAAGGGCCATGCATCATATGCTTGACAACCATTTTGTATAGCTCTAGGTACTTGCATTTTCCGGGTAGTTCGGTGGAGATTATAGAGTCGTACTGCTCTGGGCACGTGAGTTTGTACTTTCCCTGCATAATCAATAGGAAGTGGGCATGTGGTAGGCCTCTTTTTTGGAACTCCACCACATAAACGTATGCCTGCACCTTGCCAAGAATTCCCTCCTCTAGTAGTAGTCTTTTCATTTCCTCTAGCTTTGCTCTAAAAACATGCACGGCAAGGTCTGGACGATCTTGGGGTATCTGACCAACCTCAAGCTCACGCTTGATCTCCTCCTAGTTAGGGTTGCATGTCATTGTCAAGAAAACATTAGGCTTCCCATATTTTCTTACTAACGCCATGGCATCGAGGTACTGACGCCTCATATCTCGAGGCCCCCCAATGAATGACCCTGGTAGAACGGTCCGCCTACCGACTGCGTCAGCTCGTGTTTCCCCCGTATGAAGGCAATCCATTAAGCCCTGGTACAAATCCACCCGTATCTCTTTTTGATGAGACCATATGTAGTCTAATCGTGAGCTCTCAATCTTTATGTATGTGTCGACCACGAATTGTTGAAAAAGACGATTGCCAAATAGGATTGGGTTGAATATTCCCGGTCGCATTTGGAACTTGTAACAGTAGTAGTCCCTCACGGATACACATAGACGGTTAGCACTATCTGAGTAGTACATGATATCGAAGGTTAAGGCATCCTTTAAGTGAGAGAAGCATGGAAAATCACACTTTTTAGGTATTCAAGAATATAACCAGGGTTTCCTTGACTATTGTCATGTGCAGCACGAGTGGCATTGACCGCATCGATGGAGACACACTTTTTAGGTATACCAGAATGCCAACCGCTTTCACCTCTAGGAAAGAATAGGGGGTATGCCAATGGATCATAGGATGCATGGTAGGACCGGATTCCATACTCTTGCTTGTTGTTCCCATACAGTACGACACCACAGTCAAATTTCCTACGTTGCTCAGTCCCCTCAACCCACACTGCAGCCACCTCTGAAGTGAGAGGCATATTATGTGTCCTCTGGTCCATGTGATGATCAAGGTTGAACGTGATACGATAGTCCGCTAGGTCCTCAATCTGTCCCATCTGTTTGAGCTGCTGAGAGTATGGGTTGTCTTTTAATATACGAACCAGTTGGCGAATGACTTGTTGATCTTTCTGTTTCTCATTTTCGCGGCAGTGGCGGTACCGATGTTCTAGACTTGGATCAGCATCATAAAAGTACATCTCCAGAGGATTTCTGGCCTTATGACATGCAGCAAGATCAGCTATGGTATGGTACATTTGTCCATGCGCTCGAAATGTGTACACTCCACTTTTCCTAACGTCTATGGTGTCCCGATCGAGTTTGCAGTGGAGGGATGTGAACGAGAAATGGCCATTGAAAAACCTAATGCTGTCACAAAAATGTCGAGCGTCAGAGTCCATGCTTGTCCATAGCCGCATGAGCTCAGGTGGCGTTTCGATGTTCGACAAACTAATATTGCCATCTCGACTGCAAAAACCCTTAGGCTCTTTGTGGAACCTCTTCGCACCACAATGCTTGCAATTTGGAACATCCTCCAACATATGTGTATTTTCAGGTATGTTACTATATACGTGGTCATGTGGGTCTTCGACGCTATAGCTCATGGTGGAGGCATCATCGTTTACATCAATTGCAATTTCCTCGTCATTCTCGTCATCTGAGAAGTTTAGGTTTACAAGGTCAATCAATATATGAAATGGTAGAGGTAAGTGAGACAATGGCAAAGTCACTTTACCTTGGCCTGCAAACATGTAGCCCTCCTCACTTTGATCTTCTTCAAATATGATTCCATCGTCACACTCATCATGAACATGTGACTGTGTTGGAGACACCGTATCATTAGCAACTTGTACATCTAGAGTAGAATTAGTGAGTTGTATTGTAGGTTCTACTGGACTTGTGTCCTATGAGATTGATGTAGGATCCCCTGATGCACTTTTACACCTCTGAGCAATCGTCTTGGCAAATGTGTCATTACGATGAGCTATAAGCGTAGCCCTTTGCCCCGCTGGTATATTATTTATTCGCTTCCTTTTAAGAGTTCTTCCAACGCCAATATCACAATCTATTAAGTATTAAAAATAATTTTTTAATCCATATGCCAACACAAACACACAGGTCTACTGTCCACATTTGAAATGACAAATGAGTCCATAACCAACAGCCAATACACAATAATAGTCCACAATCCACACAAAGCATAAAAGCAAATAGGTCACAGACAATCTTCAGTTCTTCACAACTCAACACGTTCATCCATCACATCAGGGTCGCTCTCCATATCTTCTTCCTACAAGCAGTCAAGAACCATGAAATGTCATTACAAGTTTGTAGCAAAAATAATTTTCAATTGTTGTAAAGTTGTTGAAATATGGAAACAGCCTCTTCATCCATGGGGTGAGTGGTAGAATTGGTCTCTGGAGGTTTAAATTCAGCCAGAATGGAAGGCATGTACTTAGAATCTGAAAAAAAAGACATATGGCTGAATACATCACATATGCATGCACAATAATTGAAAACATAGACAAGTAGTATCTTTTTTAGCTGCATGAATCCAATCTTTAGTGCAGATCAAAGCTTGCACCATCTCAAGGTCAAGCCGATTGCGATATGAATCAATAACGCGTCCAGCTGCACTAATGGCGGACTCGGAAGTAACGGTTGACACTCGGACATCCATCATATCACGAGCAATTTCAAAAAGAACTGAGTACTTATATATGTCGATCTTCCAATATGCTAAATTATCGAATGGTTGCTGCTTTAAAAGAGGCTCTGTTATGTATGTGTCCAACTCACTCATGACATTGTTATTAGGCCAGTATTATCATACAAAAAGCTCTCTAAATCAGCATCCTGATCTTCAGCTAATGGATCTATTGGGCTGACATGTTCATTTGCGTTCATAGTACTCTTTAAATTAGATTTAGAACTAGCATAGAACTAAAACAGATTCTTGACAACACCAACAAACTCATCAAGACGAATCTGATATTACTCACCGTAGAACTTTCTCATGTAATATTTCACGAGCTTTTTCTTATACCTAGGGTCAAGAAAGCATGCCACTGCAAGACTCAAACCAGAACAACTCCAATATTTCTCAAACTTTTCACTCATTGATATAGCCTTTTGTCTAATAGTCAAATCTTCATCAATACACCATTTATCAAGCAACACAGAAACCTCTATAAAATTGATTTGCCATTGGATATGAGGTATCAGAGAGCAATTTAGTAAGATCATAAAATTTTTTCAAGCAATGAAACACTTTTACAGCCATATCCCATTCACTATCAGTAGGAGAAATTTTATTATACTTACAACGGTTTGATGACTTGAGCCTAATAAAAGCAGGCTTGCAGTACAAAGCATCCCTTAGCATCAAATACGTTGAATTCCACTTAGTTGAAACATCAAGCTGAATACCTTTTTATGTATCTAACCCACACTCACTAGCGCGCTTCACGAGTTCCTCCCATTGTCAGGGAGAACCCTTCACAGTGAGCACCAATGACTTAATATTTTCTAGTGCTTTTGAAATAACAGCTAATCCATCTCTAGCAACCAAATTAAATATGTGTCATGCACATCTAATATGGAAAAAATGCCATCACATACCAAAGCAGCTTTTCCATTCTCTCTAAGGTCATGAATAATATTAGTTACTGCCACAAGGTTACTTGCCGCATTGTCCAAAGTCAAGTAAAACAACTTCTTCTCTACAAACAGCTTAACCATGACTTCCGTAAATGACTCAGCCAACTTATGGCCAATGTGCCGACCCTCTACATGAAAGAATCCCACTATTCTCTTTTGAATATGCCACTGTTCATCTATCCAATGCAAGGTGACACATATACCCTTTGTTTTGGCATGAGGTCCACATGTCCATTGTTGCACTAAAACAAGAAGGAACTGTTTTCAAATATTTATATAGCTTTTCCTTTTCATCTAGATATATGTCCATTATTTCCTTTCTAATAGTTACTCTAGACTTTAATGGAAAGCTAGGGTGCAAAGACTTAATGAAATCAGCTAAATAGTCATGCTCAACAATATTGAATGGATACTCATGCATGATTATTGCTGTACAGAGTTTCTTCACACTAATCTCTTGATCATGCCTGTAAGGCTGAATAGTAGTCACATCTCTCCCATTATCCTTTTATGGCTTTAGCTGTAGCTGCCCTTTTACAATATTGTGTACTGACTTTAGATGGTTTCTAAATCTAGAAGTGTCGTAGTTGCTATCGGCCCTGTACTTTGCCCTGCATCTTGGGGAGTTGCAATAGCCCCACACTTGCTAATACTTCTTTCCATGCTCCTCAATTATCACAGTTTTCTTTCTGAAGTGCTCCCACACATCAGATGTGCACCGTCTTGGTTTCTTCACTATCCCAGTAACTCCATCATTTCCTCCCCCTTTATCATCATCAATGTTTACAAACTGTTGTTGCTGTTCGCTTTGTATCTATGAGTCAGTACCATCAATTCCACTGGCAGTGGCAGGTGCATGTTTGCCACTGGCTTGGCCATTTCTTGCCACTGAAGATGAAGACTCTGACACAACAATAGGTAACCCCTGTCTGGATCCAGTTTTGGGCCAAGTTTTTTTTGCCAGGTGCAGAATCACATGGGGCACACCCTGAAAGGCGAAAACGGAGAAAACCACATTTCAAAAAAAAATAAATATAAAATATAAAACCCAAGAAGAACCGGTCAGGTCAAATTCAACGTCCTCCTTGCGACATTCTAACTGTGCCGCCTCCTCGGCACCGTCGCGGCGTGATCCGGGACCGCGTACCACCCAGGATGTTCTGAGACAGTGCCTCCCTCTGGATAGGCCTCCCCGGTACTATCATGTTCACGATTGCGGTGCTGATAGGTCCCGGAGCGTTGGCCGGATGGGGTCGAAGACACCGCGCACCCATCTGAATGGCCATAACTCCCCTGTCTGGATCCAGTTTTGGGCCAAGTTTTTTTTGCCAGGTGCAGAATCACATGGGGCACACCCTGAAAGGCGAAAACGGAGAAAACCACATTTCAAAAAAAATAAATATAAAATATGAAACCCAAGAAGAACCGGTCAGGTCAAATTCAACGTCCTCCTTGCGACATTCTAACCGTGCCGCCTCCTCGGCACCGTCGCGGCGTGATCCGGGACCGCGTACCACCCAGGATGTTCTGAGACAGTGCCTTCCTCTGGATAGGCCTCCCCGGTACTATCATGTTCACGATTGCGGTGCTGATAGGTCCCGGAGCGTTGGCCGGATAGGGTCGAAGACACCGCGCACCCATCTGAATGGCCACAACTCCCCTGTCTGGATCCAGTTTTGGGCCAAGTTTTTTTTGCCAGGTGCAGAATCACATGGGGCACACCCTGAAAGGCGAAAACGGAGAAAATCACATTTAAAAAAAAATAAATATAAAATATAAAACCCAAGAAGAACCGGCCAGGTCAAATTCAACGCCCTCCTTGCGACATTCTAACCGTGCCGCCTCCTCGGCACCGTCGCGGCATGATCCGGGACCGCGTACCACCCAGGATGTTCTGAGACAGTGCCTCCCTCTGGATAGGCCTCCCTGTTACTATCATGTTCACGATTGCGGTGCTGATAGGTCCCGGAGCATTGGCCGGATGGGGTCGAAGACACCGCGCACCCATCTGAATGGCTATAACTCCCCTGTCTGAATCCAGTTTTGGGCCAAGTTTTTTTTGCCAGGTGCAGAATCACATGAGGCACACCCTGAAAGGCGAAAACGGAGAAAACCACATTTCAAAAAAAAATAAATATAAAATATAAAACCAAAGAAGAACCGGTCAGGTCAATTTCAACGCCCTTCTTGCGATATTCTAACCGTGCCGCCTCCTCGGCACCGTCACGGCATGATCCGGGACCGCGTACCACCCAGGATGTTTTGAGATAGAGCCTCCCTCTGGATAGGCCTCCCTGGTACTATCTTGTTCACGATTGCGGTGCTGATAGGTCCCGGAGCGTTGGCCGGATGGGGTCGAAGACACACCGCACCCATCTGAATGGCCATAACTCCCCTGTCTAGATCCAGTTTCGGGCCAAGTTTTTTATGCCAGGTGCAGAATCACATGGGGCACACCCTGAAAGGCGAAAACGGAGAAAACCACATTTAAAAAAATATAAATATGAAATATAAAACCCAAGAAGAACCGGTCAGGTCAAATTCAACGTCCTCCTTGCGACATTCTAACCGTGCCGCCTCCTCGGCACCGTCGCGGCGTGATCCGGGACCGTGTACCACCCAGGATGTTCATAGACAGTGCCTCCCTCTGGATAGGCCTCCCCGGTACTATCATGTTCACGATTGCGGTGCTGATAGGTCCCGGAGCGTTGGCCGGATGGGGTCGAAGACACCGCGCACCCATCTGAATGGCCGTAACTCCCCTGTCTGGATCCAGTTTTGGGCCAAGTTTTTTTTGCCAGGTGCAGAATCACATGGGGCACACCCTGAAAGGCGAAAACGGAGAAAACCACATTTCAAAAAAAAATAAATATAAAATATAAAACCCAAGAAGAACCGGTCAGGTCAAATTCAACGTCCTCCTTGCGACATTCTAACCGTGCCGCCTCCTCGGCAAAGTCGCGGCGTGATCCGGGACTTCATACCACCCAGAATGTTCTGAGACAGTGCCTCCCTCTGGATAGGCCTCCCCGGTACTATCATGTTCACGATTGCGGTGCTGATAGGTCCTGGAGCGTTGGCTGGATGGGGTCGAAGACACCGCGCACCCATCTGAATGGCCATAACTCCCCTGTCTGGATCCAGTTTTGGGCAAAGTTTTTTTTGCTAGGAGCAGAATCACATGGGGCACACCCAGAAAGGCGAAAACGGAGAAAACCACATTTAAAAAAATATAAATATAAAATATAAAACCCAAAAAGAACCGGTCAGGTTAAATTCAACGCCCTCGTTGCGACATTCTAACCGTGCCGCCTCCTCGGCACCGTCGCGGCATGATCCGGGACCGCGTACCACCCAGGATGTTCCGAGACAGTGCCTCCCTCTGGATTGGCCTCCCCGGTACTATCATGTTCACGATTGCGGTGCTGATAGGTACCGGAGCGTTGGCCGGATGGGGTCGAAGACACCGCGCAGCCATCTGAATGGCCATAACTCCCCTGTCTGGATCCAGTTTTGGGCCAAGTTTTTTTTGCCAGGTGCAGAATCACATGGGGCACACCCTGAAAGGCGAAAACGGAGAAAACCACATTTGAAAAAAAAAATAAATATAAAATATAAAACCCAAGAAGAACCGGTCAGGTGAAATTCAACGTCCTCCTTGCGACATTCTAACCGTGCCGCCTCCTCGGCACCGTCGCGGCGTGATCCGGGACCGCGTACCACCCACGATGTTCTGAGACAGTGCCTCCCTCTGGATTGGCCTCCCCGGTACTATCATGTTCACGATTGCGGTGCTGATAGGTCCCGGAGCGTTGGCCGGATGGGGTCGAAGACACCGCGCACCCATCTGAATGGCCATAACTCCCCTGTCTGGATCCAGTTTTGGGCCAAGTTTTTTTTGCCAGGTGCAGAATCACATGGGGCACACCCTGAAAGGCGAAAACGGAGAAAACCACATTTCAAAAAAAATAAATATAAAATATGAAACCCAAGAAGAACCGGTCAGGTCAAATTCAATGTCCTCCTTGCGACATTCTAACCGTGCCGCCTCCTCGGCACCGTCGCGGCGTGATCCGGGACCGCGTACCACCCAGGATGTTCTGAGACAGTGCCTTCCTCTGGATAGGCCTCCCCGGTACTATCATGTTCACGATTGCGGTGCTGATAGGTCCCGGAGCGTTGGCCGGATCGGGTCGAAGACACCGCGCACCCATCTGAATGGCCACAACTCCCCTGTCTGGATCCAGTTTTGGGCCAAGTTTTTTTTGCCAGGTGCAGAATCACATGGGGCACACCCTGAAAGGCGAAAACGGAGAAAATCACATTTAAAAAAAAATAAATATAAAATATAAAACCCAAGAAGAACCGGCCAGGTCAAATTCAACGCCCTCCTTGCGACATTCTAACCGTGCCGCCTCCTCGGCACCGTCGCGGCATGATCCGGGACCGCGTACCACCCAGGATGTTCTGAGACAGTGCCTCCCTCTGGATAGGCCTCCCTGTTACTATCATGTTCACGATTGCGGTGCTGATAGGTCCCGGAGCATTGGCCGGATGGGGTCGAAGACACCGCGCACCCATCTGAATGGCTATAACTCCCCTGTCTGAATCCAGTTTTGGGCCAAGTTTTTTTTGCCAGGTGCAGAATCACATGAGGCACACCCTGAAAGGCGAAAACGGAGAAAACCACATTTCAAAAAAAAATAAATATAAAATATAAAACCAAAGAAGAACCGGTCAGGTCAATTTCAACGCCCTTCTTGCGATATTCTAACCGTGCCGCCTCCTCGGCACCGTCACGGCATGATCCGGGACCGCGTACCACCCAGGATGTTTTGAGATAGAGCCTCCCTCTGGATAGGCCTCCCTGGTACTATCTTGTTCACGATTGCGGTGCTGATAGGTCCCGGAGCGTTGGCCGGATGGGGTCGAAGACACACCGCACCCATCTGAATGGCCATAACTCCCCTGTCTAGATCCAGTTTCGGGCCAAGTTTTTTATGCCAGGTGCAGAATCACATGGGGCACACCCTGAAAGGCGAAAACGGAGAAAACCACATTTAAAAAAATATAAATATGAAATATAAAACCCAAGAAGAACCGGTCAGGTCAAATTCAACGTCCTCCTTGCGACATTCTAACCGTGCCGCCTCCTCGGCACCGTCGCGGCGTGATCCGGGACCGTGTACCACCCAGGATGTTCATAGACAGTGCCTCCCTCTGGATAGGCCTCCCCGGTACTATCATGTTCACGATTGCGGTGCTGATAGGTCCCGGAGCGTTGGCCGGATGGGGTCGAAGACACCGCGCACCCATCTGAATGGCCGTAACTCCCCTGTCTGGATCCAGTTTTGGGCCAAGTTTTTTTTGCCAGGTGCAGAATCACATGGGGCACACCCTGAAAGGCGAAAACGGAGAAAACCACATTTCAAAAAAAAATAAATATAAAATATAAAACCCAAGAAGAACCGGTCAGGTCAAATTCAACGTCCTCCTTGCGACATTCTAACCGTGCCGCCTCCTCGGCACCGTCGCGGCGTGATCCGGGACTTCATACCACCCAGAATGTTCTGAGACAGTGCCTCCCTCTGGATAGGCCTCCCCGGTACTATCATGTTCACGATTGCGGTGCTGATAGGTCCTGGAGCGTTGGCTGGATGGGGTCGAAGACACCGCGCACCCATCTGAATGGCCATAACTCCCCTGTCTGGATCCAGTTTTGGGCAAAGTTTTTTTTGCTAGGAGCAGAATCACATGGGGCACACCCAGAAAGGCGAAAACGGAGAAAACCACATTTAAAAAAATATAAATATAAAATATAAAACCCAAAAAGAACCGGTCAGGTTAAATTCAACGCCCTCGTTGCGACATTCTAACCGTGCCGCCTCCTCGGCACCGTCGCGGCATGATCCGGGACCGCGTACCACCCAGGATGTTCCGAGACAGTGCCTCCCTCTGGATTGGCCTCCCCGGTACTATCATGTTCACGATTGCGGTGCTGATAGGTACCGGAGCGTTGGCCGGATGGGGTCGAAGACACCGCGCAGCCATCTGAATGGCCATAACTCCCCTGTCTGGATCCAGTTTTGGGCCAAGTTTTTTTTGCCAGGTGCAGAATCACATGGGGCACACCCTGAAAGGCGAAAACGGAGAAAACCACATTTGAAAAAAAAATAAATATAAAATATAAAACCCAAGAAGAACCGGTCAGGTGAAATTCAACGTCCTCCTTGCGACATTCTAACCGTGCCGCCTTCTCGGCACCGTCGCGGCGTGATCCGGGACCGCGTACCACCCACGATGTTCTGAGACAGTGCCTCCCTCTGGATTGGCCTCCCCGGTACTATCATGTTCACGATTGCGGTGCTGATAGGTCCCGGAGCGTTGGCCGGATGGGGTCGAAGACACCGCGCACCCATCTGAATGGCCATAACTCCCCTGTCTGGATCCAGTTTTGGGCCAAGTTTTTTTTGCCAGGTGCAGAATCACATGGGGCACACTCAGAAAGGCGAAAACGGAGAAAACCACATTTAAAAAAAATATAAATATAAAATATAAAACCCAAGAAGAACCGGTCAGGTTAAATTCAACGCCCTCGTTGCGACATTCTAACCGTGCCGCCTCCTCGGCACCGTCGCGGCATGATCTGGGACCGCGTACCACCCAGGATGTTCCGAGACAGTGCCTCCCTCTGGATTGGCCTCCCCGGTACTATCATGTTCACGATTGCGGTGCTGATAGGTCCCGGAGCGTTGGCCGGATGGGGTCGAAGACACCGCGCACCCATCTGAATGGCCGTAACTCCCCTGTCTGGATCCAGTTTTGGGCCAAGTTTTTTTTGCCAGGTGCAGAATCACATGGGGCACACCCTGAAAGGCGAAAACGGAGAAAACCACATTTAAAAAAAAAAATAAATATAAAATATAAAACCCAAGAAGAACCGGTCAGGTCAAATTCAACGTCCTCTTTGCGACATTCTAACCGTGCCGCCTCCTCGGCACCGTCGCGGCGTGATCCGGGACCGCATACCACCCAGGATGTTCTGAGACAGTGCCTCCCTCTGGATAGGCCACCCCGGTACTATCATGTTCACGATTGCGGTGCTGATAGGTCCTGGAGCGTTGGCCGGATGGGGTCGAAGACACCGCGCACCCATCTGAATGGCCATAACTCCCCTGTCTGGATCCAGTTTTGGGCAAAGTTTTTTTTGCTAGGAGCAGAATCACATGGGGCACACCCAGAAAGGCGAAAACGGAGAAAACCACATTTAAAAAAATATAAATATAAAATATAAAACCCAAAAGAACCGGTCAGGTTAAATTCAACGCCCTCGTTGCGACATTCTAACCGTGCCGCCTCCTCGGCACCGTCGCGGCATGATCCGGGACCGCGTACCACCCAGGATGTTCCGAGACAGTGCCTCCCTCTGGATTGGCCTCCCCGGTACTATCATGTTCACGATTGCGGTGCTGATAGGTACCGGAGCGTTGGCCGGATGGGGTCGAAGACACCGCGCACCCATCTGAATGGCCATAACTCCCCTGTCGGGATCCAGTTTTGGGCCAAGTTTTTTTTGCCAGGTGCAGAATCACATGGGGCACACCCTGAAAGGCGAAAACGGAGAAAACCACATTTCAAAAAAAATAAATATAAAATATAAAACCCAAGAAGAACCGGTCAGGTCAAATTCAACGTCCTCCTTGTGACATTCTAACCGTGCCGCCTCCTCGGCACCGTCGCGGCGTGATCCCGGACTGCGTACCACCTAGGATGTTCTGAGACAGTGCCTCCCTCTGGATAGGCCTCCCTGGTACTGTCATGTTCACGATTGCGGTGCTGATAGGTCCCGGAGCGTTGGCCGGATGGGGTCGAAGACACCGCGCACCCATCTGAATGGCCATAACTCCCCTGTCTGGATCCAGTTTTGGGCCAAGTTTTTTTTGCCAGGTGCAGAATCACATGGGGCACACCCTGAAAGGTGAAAACGGAGAAAACCACATTTCAAAAAAAAAATAAATATAAAATATAAAACCCAAGAAGAACCGGTCAGGTCAAATTCAACGTTCTCCTTGCGACATTCTAACCGTGCCGCCTCCTCGGCACCGTCGCGGCGTGATCCGGGACCGCGTACCACCCAGCATGTTCTGAGACAGTGCCTCCCTCTGGATAGGCCTCCCCGGTACTATCATGTTCACGATTGCGGTGCTGATAGGTACCGGAGCGTTGGCCGGATGGGGTCGAAGACACCGCGCACCCATCTGAATGGCCATAACTCCCCTGTCTGGATCCAGTTTTGGGCCAAGTTTTTTTTGCCAGGTGCAGAATCACATGGGGCACACCCTGAAAGGCGAAAACGGAGAAAACCACATTTCAAAAAAAATAAATATAAAATATAAAACCCAAGAAGAACCGGTCAGGTCAAATTCAACGTTCTCCTTGCGACATTCTAACCGTGCCGCCTCCTCGGCACCGTCGCGGCGTGATCCGGGACCGCGTACCACCCAGGATGTTCTGAGACAGTGCCTCCCTCTGGATAGGCCTCCCCGGTACTATCATGTTCACGATTGCGGTGCTGATAGGTACCGGAGCGTTGGCCGGATGGGGTCGAAGACACCGCGCACCCATCTGAATGGCCATAACTCCCCTGTCTGGATCCAGTTTTGGGCCAAGTTTTTTTTGCCAGGTGCAGAATCACATGGGGCACACCCAGAAAGGCGAAAACGGAGAAAACCACATTTAAAAACAATATAAATATAAAATATAAAACCCAAGAAGAACCGGTCAGGTTAAATTCAACGCCCTCGTTGCGACATTGTAACCGTGCCGCCTCCTCGGCACCGTCGCGGCATGATCCGGGACCGCGTACCCCCCAGGATGTTCCGAGACAGTGCCTCCCTCTGGATTGGCCTCCCCGGTACTATCATGTTCACGATTGCGGTGCTGATAGGTCCCGGAGCGTTGGCCGGATGGGGTCGAAGACACCGCGCACCCATATGAATGGCCATAACTCCCCTGTCTGGATGCAGTTTTGGGCCAAGTTTTTTTTGCCAGGTGGAGAATCACATGGGGCACACCCTGAAAGGCGAAAACGGAGAAAACCACATTTCAAAAAAAAAATAAATATAAAATATAAAACCCAGGAAGAACCGGTCAGGTCAAATTCAACGAGACATTCTAACCGTGCCGCCTCCTCGGCACCGTCGCGGCATGATACGGGACCGCGTACCACCCAGGATGTTCTGAGACAGTGCCTCCCTCTGGATAGGCCTCCCCGGTACTATCATGTTCACGATTGCGGTGCTGATAGGTCCCGGAGCGTTGGCCGGATGGGGTCGAAGACACCGCGCACCCATCTGGATGGCCATAACTCCCCTGTCTGGATCCAGTTTTGGGCCAAGTTTTTTTTGCCAGGTGCAGAATCACATGGGGCACACCCTGAAAGGCGAAAACGGAGAAAACCACATTTCAAAAAAAATAAATATAAAATATAAAACCCAAGAAGAACCGGTCAGGTCAAATTCAACGTCCTCCTTGCGACATTCTAACCGTGCCGCCTCCTCGGCACCGTCGCGGCGTGATCCAGGACTGCGTAACACCTAGGATGTTCTGAGACAGTGCCTCCCTCTGGATAGGCCTCCCTGGTACTATCTTGTTCACGATTGCGGTGCTGATAGGACCCGGAGCGTTGGCCGGATGGGGTCGAAGACACCGCGCACCGATCTGAATGGCCATAACTCCCCTGTCTGGATCCAGTTTTGGGCCAAGTTTTTTTTGCCAGGTGCAGAATCACATGGGGCACACCCTGAAAGGCGAAAACGGAGAAAACCACATTTCAAAAAAAAAATAAATATAAAATATAAAACCCAAGAAGAACCGGTCAGGTCAAATTCAACGTCCTCCTTGCGACATTCTAACCGTGCCGCCTCCTCGGCACCGTCGCGGCGTGATCCGGGACCGCGTACCACCCAGGATGTTCTGGGACAGTGCCTCCCTCTGGATAGGCCTCCCCGGTACTATCATGTTCATGATTGCGGTGCTGATAGGTCCCGGAGCGTTGGCCGGATGCGGTCGAAGACACCACGCACCCATCTGAATGGCCATAACTCCCCTGTCTGGATCCAGTTTTGGGCCAAGTTTTTTTTGCCAGGTGCAGAATCACATGGGGCACACCCTGAAAGGCGAAAACGGAGAAAACCACATTTGAAAAAATATAACTATAAAATATAAAACCCAAGAAGAACCGGTCAGGTCAAATTCAACGTCCTCCTTGCGACATTCTAACCGTGCCGCCTCCTCGGCACCGTCGCGGCATGATCCGGGACCGCGTACCACCTAGGATGTTCTGAGACAGTGCCTCCCTCTGGATAGGCCTCCCCGGTACTATCATGTTCACGATTGCGGTGCCGATAGGTCCCGGAGCGTTGGCCGGATGGGGTCGAAGACACCGCGCACCCATGTGAATGGCCATAACTACCCTGTCTGGATCCAGTTTTGGGCCAAGTTTTTTTTGCCAGGTGTAGAATCACATGGGGCACACCTTGAAAGGCGAAAACGGAGAAAACCACATTTCAAAAAAAATAAATATAAAATATAAAACCCAAGAAGAACCGGTCAGGTCAAATTCAACGCCCTTCTTGCGACATTCTAACCGTGCCGCCTCCTCGGCACCGTCGCGGCATGATCCGGGACCGCGTACCACCCAGGATGTTTTGAGATAGTGTCTCCCTCTGGATAGACCTCCCCGGTACTATCATGTTCACGATTGCGGTGCTGATAGGTCCCGTAGCGTTGGCCGGATGGGGTCGAAGACACCGCGCACCCATCTGAATGGCCATAACTCCCCTTTCTGGATCCAGTTTTGGGCCAAGTTTTTTTTTGCCAGGTGCAGAATCACATGGGGCACACCCTGAAAGGCGAAAACGGAGAAAACCACATTTCAAAAAAAATAAATATAAAATATAAATACCAAGAAGAACCGGTCAGGTCAAATTCAACGTCCTCCTTGCGACATTCTAACCATGCCGCCTCCTCGGCACCGTCGCGGCGTGATCCAGGACTGCGTACCACCTAGGATGTTCTGAGACAGTGCCTCCCTCTGGATAGGCCTCCCTGGTACTATCATGTTCACGATTGCGGTGCTGATAGGTCCCGGAGCGTTGGCCGGATGGGGTCGAAGACACCGCGCACCCGTTTGAATGGCCATAACTTCCCTGTCTGGATCCAGTTTTGGGCCAAGTTTTTTTTGTCAGGTGCAGAATCACATGGGGCACACACTGAAAGGCGAAAACGGAGAAAACCATATTTCAAAAAAAAAATAAATATAAAATATAAAACCCAAGAAGAACCGGTCAGGTCAAATTCAACGTCCTCCTTGCGACATTCTAACCGTGCCGCCTCCTCGGCACTGTCGCGGCATCATCCGGGACCGCGTACCACCCAGGATGTTCTGAGACAGTGCCTCCCTCTGGATAGGCCTCCCCGGTACTATCATGTTCACGATTGCGGTGCTGATAGGTCTCGGAGCGTTGGCCGGATGGGGTCGACGACACCGCGCACCCATCTGAATGGCCATAACTCCCCTGTCTGGATCCAGTTTTGGGCCAAGTTTTTTTTGCCAGGTGCAGAATCACAGGGGGCACATCCTGAAAGGCGAAAACGGAGAAAACTACATTTAAAAAAATATAAATATAAAATATAAAACCCAAGAAGAACCGGTCAGGTGAAATTCAACGTCCTCCTTGCGACATTCTAACCGTGCCGCCTCCTCGGCACCGTCGCGGCATGATCCGGGACCGCGTACCACCCAGGATGTTCTGAGACAGTGCCTCCCTCTGGATAGGCCTCCCCGGTACTATCATGTTCACGATTGCGGTGCTGATAGGTCACGGAGCGTTGGCCGGATGGGGTCGAAGACACCGCGCACCCATCTGAGTGGCCATAACTCCCCTGTCTGGATCCAGTTTTGGGCCAAGTTTTTTTTGCCAGGTGCAGAATCACATGGGGCACACCCTGAAAGGCGAAAACGGAGAAAACCACATTTGAAAAAATATAACTATAAAATATAAAACCCAAGAAGAACCGGTCAGGTCAAATTCAACGTCCTCCTTGCGACATTCTAACCGTGCCGCCTCCTCGGCACCGTCGCGGCATGATCCGGGACCGCGTACCACCCAGGATGTTCTGAGATAGTGCCTCCCTCTGGATAGGCCTCCCCGGTACTATCATGTTCACGATTGCGGTGCTGATAGGTCCCGGAGCGTTGGCCGGATGGGGTCGAAGACACCGCGCACCCATGTGAATGGCCATAACTACCCTGTCTGGATCCAGTTTTGGGCCAAGTTTTTTTTGCCAGGTGTAGAATCACATGGGGCACACCTTGAAAGTCGAGAACGGAGAAAACCACATTTCAAAAAAAATAAATATAAAATATAAAACCCAAGAAGAACCGGTCAGGTCAAATTCAACGCCCTTCTTGCGACATTCTAACCGTGCCGCCTCCTCGGCACCGTCGCGGCATGATCCGGGACCGCGTACCACCCAGGATGTTCTGAGACAGTGGCTCCCTCTGGATAGGCCTCCCCGGTACTATCATGTTCACGATTGCGGTGCTGATAGGTCTCGGAGCGTTGGCCGGATGGGGTCGAAGACACCGCGCACCCATCTGAATGGCCATAACTCCCCTGTCTGGATCCAGTTTTGGGCCAAGTTTTTTTTGCTAGGTGCAGAATTACAGGGGGCACATCCTGAAAGGCGAAAACGGAGAAAACCACATTTAAAAAAATATAAATATAAAATATAAAACCCAAGAAGAACCGGTCAGGTCAAATTCAACGTCCTCCTTGCGACATTCTAACCGTGCCGCCTCCTCGGCACCGTCGCGGCATGATCCGGGACCGCGTACCACCTAGGATGTTCTGAGACAGTGCCTCCCTCTGGATAGGCCTCCCCGGTACTATCATGTTCACGATTGCGGTGCTGATAGGTCCCGGAGCGTTGGCCGGATGGGGTCGAAGACACCGCGCACCCATCTGAATGGCCATAACTCCCCTGTCTGGATCCAGTTTTGGGCCAATGTTTTTTTTGCCAGGTGCAGAATCACATGGGGCACACCCTGAAAGGCGAAAACGGAGAAAACCACATTTGAAAAAATATAACTATAAAATATAAAACCCAAGAAGAACCGGTCAGGTCAAATTCAACGTCCTCCTTGCGACATTCTAACCGTGCCGCCTCCTCGGCACCGTCGCGGCGTGATCCCGGACTGCGTACCACCGAGGATGTTCTGAGACAGTGCCTCCCCATGGATAGGCCTCCCTGGTACTATCATGTTCACGATTGCGGTGCTGATAGGTCCCGGAGCGTTGGCCGGATGGGGTCGAAGACACCGCGCACACCATCTGAATGGCCATAACTCCCCTGTCTGGATCCAGTTTTGGGCCAAGTTTTTTTTGCCAAGTGCAGAATCACATGGGGGCACACCCTGAAAGGCGAAAACGGAGAAAACCACATTTAAAAAAATATAAATATAAAATATAAAACCCAGAAGAACCGGTCAGGGTCAAATTCAACGTCCTCCTTGCGACATTCTAACCGTGCCGCCTTCCTCGGCACCGTCGCGTCGTGATCCCGGGTCCGCGTACCACCTAGGATGTTCTGAGACAGTGCCTCCCCTCGGATAGACCTCCCCGGTACTATCATGTTCACGATTGCGGTGCTGATAGGTCCCGGAGCGTTGGCCGGATGGGGTCGAAGACACCGCGCACCCATCTGAATGGCCATAACTCCCCTGTCTGGATCCAGTTTTGGGCCAAGTTTTTTTTGCCAGGTGCCAGAAAACATGGGGCACAGCCTGAAAGGCGAAAACGGAGAAAACCACATTTCAAAAAAAAAAATATAAAATATAAAACCCAAGAAGAACGGTCAGGCAAATTCAACGTACTCCTTGCGACATTCTAACCGTGCCGCCTCCTCGGCACCG
>JAMSGZ010000069.1:0-32355 GCA_030272315.1 Paspalum vaginatum
GTACTATCATGTCACGATTGCGGTGCTGATAGGTCGCGGAGCGTTGGCCGGATGGGGTCGAAGACACCGCACCCAATCTGAATGGCCATAACTTCCCCGTCCGGATCCAGTTTTGGGCCAAGTTTTTTTTGCCAGGTGCAGAATCACATGGGGGCACACCTGAAAGGCGAAAAACGAGAAAACCACATTTCAAAAAAAATAAATATAAAATATAAAACCCAAGAAGAACTGGTCAGGTCAAATTCAACGTCCTCCTTGCGACATTCTAACCGTGCCGCCTCCTCGGCACCGTCGCGGCATGATCCGGGACCGCGTACCACCCAGAATGTTCCGAGACAGTGCCTCCCTCTGGATAGGCCTCCCCAGGTACTATCATGTTCACGATTGCGGTGCTGATAGGTCCCGGAGCGTTGGCCGGATGGGGTCGAAGACACCGCGCACCCATCTGAATGGCCATAACTTCCCCGTCCGGATCCAGTTTTGGGCCAAGTTTTTTTTGCCAAGTGCAGAATCACATGGGGCACACCCTGAAAGGCGAAAACGGAGAAAACCACATTTCAAAAAAAATAAATATAAAATATAAAACCCAAGAAGAACCGGTCAGGTCAAATTCAACGTCCTCCTTGCGACATTCTAACCGTGCCGCCTCCTCGGCACCGTCGCGGCATGATCCGGGACCGCGTACCACCCAGGATGTTCCGAGACAGTGCCTCCCTCTAGATAGGCCTCCCCGGTACTATCATGTTCACGATTGCGGTGCTGATAGGTCCCGGAGCGTTGGCCGGATGGGGTCGAAGACACCGCGCACCCATCTGAATGGCCATAACTTCCCCGTCCGGATCCAGTTTTGGGCCAAGTTTTTTTGCCAGGTGCAGAATCACATGGGGCACACCCTGAAAGGCGAAAACACAGAAAACCACATTTCAAAAAAAATAAATATAAAATATAAAACCCAAGAAGAACCGGTCAGGTCAAATTCAACGTCCTCCTTGCGACATTCTAACCGTGCCGCCTCCTCGGCACCGTCGCGGCATGATCCGGGACCGCGTACCACCCAGGATGTTCCGAGACAGTGCCTCCCTCTGGATAGGCCTCCCAGTACTATCATGTTCACGATTGCGGTGCTGATAGGTCCCGGAGCGTTGGCCGGATGGGGTCGAAGACACCGCGCACCCATCTGAATGGCCATAACTTCCCCGTCCGGATCCAGTTTTGGGCCAAGTTTTTTTTGCCAGGTGCAGAATCACATGGGGCACACCCTGAAAGGCGAAAACGGAGAAAACCACATTTCAAAAAAAATAAATATAAAATATAAAACCCAAGAAGAACCGGTCAGGTCAAATTCAACGTCCTCCTTGCGACATTCTAACCGTGCCGCCTCCTCGGCACCGTCGCGGCATGATCCGGGACCGCGTACCACCCAGGATGTTCCGAGACAGTGCCTCCCTCTAGATAGGCCTCCCCGGTACTATCATGTTCACGATTGCGGTGCTGATAGGTCCCGGAGCGTTGGCCGGATGGGGTCGAAGACACCGCGCACCCATCTGAATGGCCATAACTTCCCCGTCCGGATCCAGTTTTGGGCCAAGTTTTTTTTGCCAAGTGCAGAATCACATGGGGCACACCCTGAAAGGCGAAAACGGAGAAAACCACATTTCAAAAAAAATAAATATAAAATATAAAACCCAAGAAGAACCGGTCAGGTCAAATTCAACGTCCTCCTTGCGACATTCTAACCGTGCCGCCTCCTCGGCACCGTCGCGGCATGATCCGGGACCGCGTACCACCCAGGATGTTCCGAGACAGTGCCTCCCTCTAGATAGGCCTCCCCAGGTACTATCATGTTCACGATTGCGGTGCTGATAGGTCCCGGAGCGTTGGCCGGATGGGGTCGAAGACACCGCGCACCCATCTGAATGGCCATAACTTCCCCGTCCGGATCCAGTTTTGGGCCAAGTTTTTTTTGCCAAGTGCAGAATCACATGGGGCACACCCTGAAAGGCGAAAACGGAGAAAACCACATTTCAAAAAAAATAAATATAAAATATAAAACCCAAGAAGAACCGGTCAGGTCAAATTCAACGTCCTCCTTGCGACATTCTAACCGTGCCGCCTCCTCGGCACCGTCGCGGCATGATCCGGGACCGCGTACCACCCAGGATGTTCCGAGACAGTGCCTCCCTCTAGGATAGGCCTCCCCGGTACTATCATGTTCACGATTGCGGTGCTGATAGGTCCCGGAGCGTTGGCCGGATGGGGTCGAAGACACCGCGCACCCATCTGAATGGCCATAACTTCCCCGTCCGGATCCAGTTTTGGGCCAAGTTTTTTTTGCCAAGTGCAGAATCACATGGGGCACACCCTGAAAGGCGAAAACGGAGAAAACCACATTTCAAAAAAAATAAATATAAAATATAAAACCCAAGAAGAACCGGTCAGGTCAAATTCAACGTCCTCCTTGCGACATTCTAACCGTGCCGCCTCCTCGGCACCGTCGCGGCATGATCCGGGACCGCGTACCACCCAGGATGTTCCGAGACAGTGCCTCCCTCTAGGATAGGCCTCCCCGGTACTATCATGTTCACGATTGCGGTGCTGATAGGTCCCGGAGCGTTGGCCGGATGGGGTCGAAGACACCGCGCACCCATCTGAATGGCCATAACTTCCCCGTCCGGATCCAGTTTTGGGCCAAGTTTTTTTTGCCAAGTGCAGAATCACATGGGGCACACCCTGAAAGGCGAAAACGGAGAAAACCACATTTCAAAAAAAATAAATATAAAATATAAAACCCAAGAAGAACCGGTCAGGTCAAATTCAACGTCCTCCTTGCGACATTCTAACCGTGCCGCCTCCTCGGCACCGTCGCGGCATGATCCGGGACCGCGTACCACCCAGGATGTTCCGAGACAGTGCCTCCCTCTAGATAGGCCTCCCCGGTACTATCATGTTCACGATTGCGGTGCTGATAGGTCCCGGAGCGTTGGCCGGATGGGGTCGAAGACACCGCGCACCCATCTGAATGGCCATAACTTCCCCGTCCGGATCCAGTTTTGGGCCAAGTTTTTTTTGCCAGGTGCAGAATCACATGGGGCACACCCTGAAAGGCGAAAACGGAGAAAACCACATTTCAAAAAAAATAAATATAAAATATAAAACCCAAGAAGAACCGGTCAGGTCAAATTCAACGTCCTCCTTGCGACATTCTAACCGTGCCGCCTCCTCGGCACCGTCGCGGCATGATCCGGGACCGCGTACCACCCAGGATGTTCCGAGACAGTGCCTCCCTCTAGATAGGCCTCCCCGGTACTATCATGTTCACGATTGCGGTGCTGATAGGTCCCGGAGCGTTGGCCGGATGGGGTCGAAGACACCGCGCACCCATCTGAATGGCCATAACTTCCCCGTCCGGATCCAGTTTTGGGCCAAGTTTTTTTTGCCAGGTGCAGAATCACATGGGGCACACCCTGAAAGGCGAAAACGGAGAAAACCACATTTCAAAAAAAATAAATATAAAATATAAAACCCAAGAAGAACCGGTCAGGTCAAATTCAACGTCCTCCTTGCGACATTCTAACCGTGCCGCCTCCTCGGCACCGTCGCGGCATGATCCGGGACCGCGTACCACCCAGGATGTTCCGAGACAGTGCCTCCCTCTAGATAGGCCTCCCCGGTACTATCATGTTCACGATTGCGGTGCTGATAGGTCCCGGAGCGTTGGCCGGATGGGGTCGAAGACACCGCGCACCCATCTGAATGGCCATAACTTCCCCGTCCGGATCCAGTTTTGGGCCAAGTTTTTTTTGCCAGGTGCAGAATCACATGGGGCACACCCTGAAAGGCGAAAACGGAGAAAACCACATTTCAAAAAAAATAAATATAAAATATAAAACCCAAGAAGAACCGGTCAGGTCAAATTCAACGTCCTCCTTGCGACATTCTAACCGTGCCGCCTCCTCGGCACCGTCGCGGCATGATCCGGGACCGCGTACCACCCAGGATGTTTCGAGACACTGCCTCCCTCTAGATAGGCCTCCCCGGTACTATCATGTTCACGATTGCGGTGCTGATAGGTCCCGGAGCGTTGGCCGGATGGGGTCGAAGACACCGCGCACCCATCTGAATGGCCATAACTTCCCCGTCCGGATCCAGTTTTGGGCCAAGTTTTTTTTGCCAAGTGCAGAATCACATGGGGCACACCCTGAAAGGCGAAAACGGAGAAAACCACATTTCAAAAAAAATAAATATAAAATATAAAACCCAAGAAGAACCGGTCAGGTCAAATTCAACGTCCTCCTTGCGACATTCTAACCGTGCCGCCTCCTCGGCACCGTCGCGGCATGATCCGGGACCGCGTACCACCCAGGATGTTCCGAGACAGTGCCTCCCTCTAGATAGGCCTCCCCGGTACTATCATGTTCACGATTGCGGTGCTGATAGGTCCCGGAGCGTTGGCCGGATGGGGTCGAAGACACCGCGCACCCATCTGAATGGCCATAACTTCCCCGTCCGGATCCAGTTTTGGGCCAAGTTTTTTTTGCCAGGTGCAGAATCACATGGGGCACACCCTGAAAGGCGAAAACGGAGAAAACCACATTTCAAAAAAAATAAATATAAAATATAAAACCCAAGAAGAACCGGTCAGGTCAAATTCAACGTCCTCCTTGCGACATTCTAACCGTGCCGCCTCCTCGGCACCGTCGCGGCATGATCCGGGACCGCGTACCACCCAGGATGTTCCGAGACAGTGCCTCCCTCTAGATAGGCCTCCCCGGTACTATCATGTTCACGATTGCGGTGCTGATAGGTCCCGGAGCGTTGGCCGGATGGGGTCGAAGACACCGCGCACCCATCTGAATGGCCATAACTTCCCCGTCCGGATCCAGTTTTGGGCCAAGTTTTTTTTGCCAAGGTGCAGAATCACATGGGGCACACCCTGAAAGGCGAAAACGGAGAAAACCACATTTCAAAAAAAATAAATATAAAATATAAAACCCAAGAAGAACCGGTCAGGTCAAATTCAACGTCCTCCTTGCGACATTCTAACCGTGCCGCCTCCTCGGCACCGTCGCGGCATGATCCGGGACCGCGTACCACCCAGGATGTTCCGAGACAGTGCCTCCCTCTAGATAGGCCTCCCCGGTACTATCATGTTCACGATTGCGGTGCTGATAGGTCCCGGAGCGTTGGCCGGATGGGGTCGAAGACACCGCGCACCCATCTGAATGGCCATAACTTCCCCGTCCGGATCCAGTTTTGGGCCAAGTTTTTTTTGCCAGGTGCAGAATCACATGGGGCACACCCTGAAAGGCGAAAACGGAGAAAACCACATTTCAAAAAAAATAAATATAAAATATAAAACCCAAGAAGAACCGGTCAGGTCAAATTCAACGTCCTCCTTGCGACATTCTAACCGTGCCGCCTCCTCGGCACCGTCGCGGCATGATCCGGGACCGCGTACCACCCAGGATGTTCCGAGACAGTGCCTCCCTCTAGATAGGCCTCCCCGGTACTATCATGTTCACGATTGCGGTGCTGATAGGTCCCGGAGCGTTGGCCGGATGGGGTCGAAGACACCGCGCACCCATCTGAATGGCCATAACTTCCCCGTCCGGATCCAGTTTTGGGCCAAGTTTTTTTTGCCAAGGTGCAGAATCACATGGGGCACACCCTGAAAGGCGAAAACGGAGAAAACCACATTTCAAAAAAAATAAATATAAAATATAAAACCCAAGAAGAACCGGTCAGGTCAAATTCAACGTCCTCCTTGCGACATTCTAACCGTGCCGCCTCCTCGGCACCGTCGCGGCATGATCCGGGACCGCGTACCACCCAGGATGTTCCGAGACAGTGCCTCCCTCTAGATAGGCCTCCCCGGTACTATCATGTTCACGATTGCGGTGCTGATAGGTCCCGGAGCGTTGGCCGGATGGGGTCGAAGACACCGCGCACCCATCTGAATGGCCATAACTTCCCCGTCCGGATCCAGTTTTGGGCCAAGTTTTTTTTGCCAGGTGCAGAATCACATGGGGCACACCCTGAAAGGCGAAAACGGAGAAAACCACATTTCAAAAAAAATAAATATAAAATATAAAACCCAAGAAGAACCGGTCAGGTCAAATTCAACGTCCTCCTTGCGACATTCTAACCGTGCCGCCTCCTCGGCACCGTCGCGGCATGATCCGGGACCGCGTACCACCCAGGATGTTCCGAGACAGTGCCTCCCTCTAGATAGGCCTCCCCGGTACTATCATGTTCACGATTGCGGTGCTGATAGGTCCCGGAGCGTTGGCCGGATGGGGTCGAAGACACCGCGCACCCATCTGAATGGCCATAACTTCCCCGTCCGGATCCAGTTTTGGGCCAAGTTTTTTTTGCCAGGTGCAGAATCACATGGGGCACACCCTGAAAGGCGAAAACGGAGAAAACCACATTTCAAAAAAAATAAATATAAAATATAAAACCCAAGAAGAACCGGTCAGGTCAAATTCAACGTCCTCCTTGCGACATTCTAACCGTGCCGCCTCCTCGGCACCGTCGCGGCATGATCCGGGACCGCGTACCACCCAGGATGTTCCGAGACAGTGCCTCCCTCTAGATAGGCCTCCCCGGTACTATCATGTTCACGATTGCGGTGCTGATAGGTCCCGGAGCGTTGGCCGGATGGGGTCGAAGACACCGCGCACCCATCTGAATGGCCATAACTTCCCCGTCCGGATCCAGTTTTGGGCCAAGTTTTTTTTGCCAGGTGCAGAATCACATGGGGCACACCCTGAAAGGCGAAAACGGAGAAAACCACATTTCAAAAAAAATAAATATAAAATATAAAACCCAAGAAGAACCGGTCAGGTCAAATTCAACGTCCTCCTTGCGACATTCTAACCGTGCCGCCTCCTCGGCACCGTCGCGGCATGATCCGGGACCGCGTACCACCCAGGATGTTCCGAGACAGTGCCTCCCTCTAGATAGGCCTCCCCGGTACTATCATGTTCACGATTGCGGTGCTGATAGGTCCCGGAGCGTTGGCCGGATGGGGTCGAAGACACCGCGCACCCATCTGAATGGCCATAACTTCCCCGTCCGGATCCAGTTTTGGGCCAAGTTTTTTTTGCCAGGTGCAGAATCACATGGGGCACACCCTGAAAGGCGAAAACGGAGAAAACCACATTTCAAAAAAAATAAATATAAAATATAAAACCCAAGAAGAACCGGTCAGGTCAAATTCAACGTCCTCCTTGCGACATTCTAACCGTGCCGCCTCCTCGGCACCGTCGCGGCATGATCCGGGACCGCGTACCACCCAGGATGTTTCCGAGACAGTGCCTCCCTCTAGATAGGCCTCCCCGGTACTATCATGTTCACGATTGCGGTGCTGATAGGTCCCGGAGCGTTGGCCGGATGGGGTCGAAGACACCGCGCACCCATCTGAATGGCCATAACTTCCCCGTCCGGATCCAGTTTTGGGCCAAGTTTTTTTTGCCAAGTGCAGAATCACATGGGGCACACCCTGAAAGGCGAAAACGGAGAAAACCACATTTCAAAAAAAATAAATATAAAATATAAAACCCAAGAAGAACCGGTCAGGTCAAATTCAACGTCCTCCTTGCGACATTCTAACCGTGCCGCCTCCTCGGCACCGTCGCGGCATGATCCGGGACCGCGTACCACCCAGGATGTTCCGAGACAGTGCCTCCCTCTAGATAGGCCTCCCCGGTACTATCATGTTCACGATTGCGGTGCTGATAGGTCCCGGAGCGTTGGCCGGATGGGGTCGAAGACACCGCGCACCCATCTGAATGGCCATAACTTCCCCGTCCGGATCCAGTTTTGGGCCAAGTTTTTTTTGCCAGGTGCAGAATCACATGGGGCACACCCTGAAAGGCGAAAACGGAGAAAACCACATTTCAAAAAAAATAAATATAAAATATAAAACCCAAGAAGAACCGGTCAGGTCAAATTCAACGTCCTCCTTGCGACATTCTAACCGTGCCGCCTCCTCGGCACCGTCGCGGCATGATCCGGGACCGCGTACCACCCAGGATGTTCCGAGACAGTGCCTCCCTCTAGATAGGCCTCCCCGGTACTATCATGTTCACGATTGCGGTGCTGATAGGTCCCGGAGCGTTGGCCGGATGGGGTCGAAGACACCGCGCACCCATCTGAATGGCCATAACTTCCCCGTCCGGATCCAGTTTTGGGCCAAGTTTTTTTTGCCAGGTGCAGAATCACATGGGGCACACCCTGAAAGGCGAAAACGGAGAAAACCACATTTCAAAAAAAATAAATATAAAATATAAAACCCAAGAAGAACCGGTCAGGTCAAATTCAACGTCCTCCTTGCGACATTCTAACCGTGCCGCCTCCTCGGCACCGTCGCGGCATGATCCGGGACCGCGTACCACCCAGGATGTTCCGAGACAGTGCCTCCCTCTAGGATAGGCCTCCCCGGTACTATCATGTTCACGATTGCGGTGCTGATAGGTCCCGGAGCGTTGGCCGGATGGGGTCGAAGACACCGCGCACCCATCTGAATGGCCATAACTTCCCCGTCCGGATCCAGTTTTGGGCCAAGTTTTTTTTGCCAGGTGCAGAATCACATGGGGCACACCCTGAAAGGCGAAAACGGAGAAAACCACATTTCAAAAAAAATAAATATAAAATATAAAACCCAAGAAGAACCGGTCAGGTCAAATTCAACGTCCTCCTTGCGACATTCTAACCGTGCCGCCTCCTCGGCACCGTCGCGGCATGATCCGGGACCGCGTACCACCCAGGATGTTCCGAGACAGTGCCTCCCTCTAGATAGGCCTCCCCGGTACTATCATGTTCACGATTGCGGTGCTGATAGGTCCCGGAGCGTTGGCCGGATGGGGTCGAAGACACCGCGCACCCATCTGAATGGCCATAACTTCCCCGTCCGGATCCAGTTTTGGGCCAAGTTTTTTTTGCCAAGTGCAGAATCACATGGGGCACACCCTGAAAGGCGAAAACGGAGAAAACCACATTTCAAAAAAAATAAATATAAAATATAAAACCCAAGAAGAACCGGTCAGGTCAAATTCAACGTCCTCCTTGCGACATTCTAACCGTGCCGCCTCCTCGGCACCGTCGCGGCATGATCCGGGACCGCGTACCACCCAGGATGTTCCGAGACAGTGCCTCCCTCTAGATAGGCCTCCCCGGTACTATCATGTTCACGATTGCGGTGCTGATAGGTCCCGGAGCGTTGGCCGGATGGGGTCGAAGACACCGCGCACCCATCTGAATGGCCATAACTTCCCCGTCCGGATCCAGTTTTGGGCCAAGTTTTTTTTGCCAGGTGCAGAATCACATGGGGCACACCCTGAAAGGCGAAAACGGAGAAAACCACATTTCAAAAAAAATAAATATAAAATATAAAACCCAAGAAGAACCGGTCAGGTCAAATTCAACGTCCTCCTTGCGACATTCTAACCGTGCCGCCTCCTCGGCACCGTCGCGGCATGATCCGGGACCGCGTACCACCCAGGCATGTTCCGAGACAGTGCCTCCCTCTAGGATAGGCCTCCCCGGTACTATCATGTTCACGATTGCGGTGCTGATAGGTCCCGGAGCGTTGGCCGGATGGGGTCGAAGACACCGCGCACCCATCTGAATGGCCATAACTTCCCCGTCCGGATCCAGTTTTGGGCCAAGTTTTTTTTGCCAAGGTGCAGAATCACATGGGGCACACCCTGAAAGGCGAAAACGGAGAAAACCACATTTCAAAAAAAATAAATATAAAATATAAAACCCAAGAAGAACCGGTCAGGTCAAATTCAACGTCCTCCTTGCGACATTCTAACCGTGCCGCCTCCTCGGCACCGTCGCGGCATGATCCGGGACCGCGTACCACCCAGCATGTTCCGAGACAGTGCCTCCCTCTGGATAGGCCTCCCCGGTACTATCATGTTCACGATTGCGGTGCTGATAGGTCCCGGAGCGTTGGCCGGATGGGGTCGAAGACACCGCGCACCCATCTGAATGGCCATAACTTCCCCGTCCGGATCCAGTTTTGGGCCAAGTTTTTTTTGCCAAGTGCAGAATCACATGGGGCACACCCTGAAAGGCGAAAACGGAGAAAACCACATTTCAAAAAAAATAAATATAAAATATAAAACCCAAGAAGAACCGGTCAGGTCAAATTCAACGTCCTCCTTGCGACATTCTAACCGTGCCGCCTCCTCGGCACCGTCGCGGCATGATCCGGGACCGCGTACCACCCAGGATGTTCCGAGACAGTGCCTCCCTCTAGATAGGCCTCCCCGGTACTATCATGTTCACGATTGCGGTGCTGATAGGTCCCGGAGCGTTGGCCGGATGGGGTCGAAGACACCGCGCACCCATCTGAATGGCCATAACTTCCCCGTCCGGATCCAGTTTTGGGCCAAGTTTTTTTTGCCAAGTGCAGAATCACATGGGGCACACCCTGAAAGGCGAAAACGGAGAAAACCACATTTCAAAAAAAATAAATATAAAATATAAAACCCAAGAAGAACCGGTCAGGTCAAATTCAACGTCCTCCTTGCGACATTCTAACCGTGCCGCCTCCTCGGCACCGTCGCGGCATGATCCGGGACCGCGTACCACCCAGGATGTTCCGAGACAGTGCCTCCCTCTGGATAGGCCTCCCCGGTACTATCATGTTCACGATTGCGGTGCTGATAGGTCCCGGAGCGTTGGCCGGATGGGGTCGAAGACACCGCGCACCCATCTGAATGGCCATAACTTCCCCGTCCGGATCCAGTTTTGGGCCAAGTTTTTTTTGCCAGGTGCAGAATCACATGGGGCACACCCTGAAAGGCGAAAACGGAGAAAACCACATTTCAAAAAAAATAAATATAAAATATAAAACCCAAGAAGAACCGGTCAGGTCAAATTCAACGTCCTCCTTGCGACATTCTAACCGTGCCGCCTCCTCGGCACCGTCGCGGCATGATCCGGGACCGCGTACCACCCAGGATGTTCCGAGACAGTGCCTCCCTCTAGGATAGGCCTCCCCGGTACTATCATGTTCACGATTGCGGTGCTGATAGGTCCCGGAGCGTTGGCCGGATGGGGTCGAAGACACCGCGCACCCATCTGAATGGCCATAACTTCCCCGTCCGGATCCAGTTTTGGGCCAAGTTTTTTTTGCCAAGTGCAGAATCACATGGGGCACACCCTGAAAGGCGAAAACGGAGAAAACCACATTTCAAAAAAAATAAATATAAAATATAAAACCCAAGAAGAACCGGTCAGGTCAAATTCAACGTCCTCCTTGCGACATTCTAACCGTGCCGCCTCCTCGGCACCGTCGCGGCATGATCCGGGACCGCGTACCACCCAGGCATGTTCCGAGACAGTGCCTCCCTCTGGATAGGCCTCCCCGGTACTATCATGTTCACGATTGCGGTGCTGATAGGTCCCGGAGCGTTGGCCGGATGGGGTCGAAGACACCGCGCACCCATCTGAATGGCCATAACTTCCCCGTCCGGATCCAGTTTTGGGCCAAGTTTTTTTTGCCAGGTGCAGAATCACATGGGGCACACCCTGAAAGGCGAAAACGGAGAAAACCACATTTCAAAAAAAATAAATATAAAATATAAAACCCAAGAAGAACCGGTCAGGTCAAATTCAACGTCCTCCTTGCGACATTCTAACCGTGCCGCCTCCTCGGCACCGTCGCGGCATGATCCGGGACCGCGTACCACCCAGGATGTTCCGAGACAGTGCCTCCCTCTAGGATAGGCCTCCCCGGTACTATCATGTTCACGATTGCGGTGCTGATAGGTCCCGGAGCGTTGGCCGGATGGGGTCGAAGACACCGCGCACCCATCTGAATGGCCATAACTTCCCCGTCCGGATCCAGTTTTGGGCCAAGTTTTTTTTGCCAAGGTGCAGAATCACATGGGGCACACCCTGAAAGGCGAAAACGGAGAAAACCACATTTCAAAAAAAATAAATATAAAATATAAAACCCAAGAAGAACCGGTCAGGTCAAATTCAACGTCCTCCTTGCGACATTCTAACCGTGCCGCCTCCTCGGCACCGTCGCGGCATGATCCGGGACCGCGTACCACCCAGGCATGTTCCGAGACAGTGCCTCCCTCTGGATAGGCCTCCCCGGTACTATCATGTTCACGATTGCGGTGCTGATAGGTCCCGGAGCGTTGGCCGGATGGGGTCGAAGACACCGCGCACCCATCTGAATGGCCATAACTTCCCCGTCCGGATCCAGTTTTGGGCCAAGTTTTTTTTGCCAAGTGCAGAATCACATGGGGCACACCCTGAAAGGCGAAAACGGAGAAAACCACATTTCAAAAAAAATAAATATAAAATATAAAACCCAAGAAGAACCGGTCAGGTCAAATTCAACGTCCTCCTTGCGACATTCTAACCGTGCCGCCTCCTCGGCACCGTCGCGGCATGATCCGGGACCGCGTACCACCCAGGATGTTCCGAGACAGTGCCTCCCTCTAGGATAGGCCTCCCCGGTACTATCATGTTCACGATTGCGGTGCTGATAGGTCCCGGAGCGTTGGCCGGATGGGGTCGAAGACACCGCGCACCCATCTGAATGGCCATAACTTCCCCGTCCGGATCCAGTTTTGGGCCAAGTTTTTTTTGCCAAGGTGCAGAATCACATGGGGCACACCCTGAAAGGCGAAAACGGAGAAAACCACATTTCAAAAAAAATAAATATAAAATATAAAACCCAAGAAGAACCGGTCAGGTCAAATTCAACGTCCTCCTTGCGACATTCTAACCGTGCCGCCTCCTCGGCACCGTCGCGGCATGATCCGGGACCGCGTACCACCCAGCATGTTCCGAGACAGTGCCTCCCTCTGGATAGGCCTCCCCGGTACTATCATGTTCACGATTGCGGTGCTGATAGGTCCCGGAGCGTTGGCCGGATGGGGTCGAAGACACCGCGCACCCATCTGAATGGCCATAACTTCCCCGTCCGGATCCAGTTTTGGGCCAAGTTTTTTTTGCCAAGTGCAGAATCACATGGGGCACACCCTGAAAGGCGAAAACGGAGAAAACCACATTTCAAAAAAAATAAATATAAAATATAAAACCCAAGAAGAACCGGTCAGGTCAAATTCAACGTCCTCCTTGCGACATTCTAACCGTGCCGCCTCCTCGGCACCGTCGCGGCATGATCCGGGACCGCGTACCACCCAGCATGTTCCGAGACAGTGCCTCCCTCTGGATAGGCCTCCCCGGTACTATCATGTTCACGATTGCGGTGCTGATAGGTCCCGGAGCGTTGGCCGGATGGGGTCGAAGACACCGCGCACCCATCTGAATGGCCATAACTTCCCCGTCCGGATCCAGTTTTGGGCCAAGTTTTTTTTGCCAAGTGCAGAATCACATGGGGCACACCCTGAAAGGCGAAAACGGAGAAAACCACATTTCAAAAAAAATAAATATAAAATATAAAACCCAAGAAGAACCGGTCAGGTCAAATTCAACGTCCTCCTTGCGACATTCTAACCGTGCCGCCTCCTCGGCACCGTCGCGGCATGATCCGGGACCGCGTACCACCCAGGATGTTCCGAGACAGTGCCTCCCTCTAGGATAGGCCTCCCCGGTACTATCATGTTCACGATTGCGGTGCTGATAGGTCCCGGAGCGTTGGCCGGATGGGGTCGAAGACACCGCGCACCCATCTGAATGGCCATAACTTCCCCGTCCGGATCCAGTTTTGGGCCAAGTTTTTTTTGCCAAGTGCAGAATCACATGGGGCACACCCTGAAAGGCGAAAACGGAGAAAACCACATTTCAAAAAAAATAAATATAAAATATAAAACCCAAGAAGAACCGGTCAGGTCAAATTCAACGTCCTCCTTGCGACATTCTAACCGTGCCGCCTCCTCGGCACCGTCGCGGCATGATCCGGGACCGCGTACCACCCAGGATGTTCCGAGACAGTGCCTCCCTCTGGATAGGCCTCCCCGGTACTATCATGTTCACGATTGCGGTGCTGATAGGTCCCGGAGCGTTGGCCGGATGGGGTCGAAGACACCGCGCACCCATCTGAATGGCCATAACTTCCCCGTCCGGATCCAGTTTTGGGCCAAGTTTTTTTTGCCAAGTGCAGAATCACATGGGGCACACCCTGAAAGGCGAAAACGGAGAAAACCACATTTCAAAAAAAATAAATATAAAATATAAAACCCAAGAAGAACCGGTCAGGTCAAATTCAACGTCCTCCTTGCGACATTCTAACCGTGCCGCCTCCTCGGCACCGTCGCGGCATGATCCGGGACCGCGTACCACCCAGCATGTTCCGAGACAGTGCCTCCCTCTGGATAGGCCTCCCCGGTACTATCATGTTCACGATTGCGGTGCTGATAGGTCCCGGAGCGTTGGCCGGATGGGGTCGAAGACACCGCGCACCCATCTGAATGGCCATAACTTCCCCGTCCGGATCCAGTTTTGGGCCAAGTTTTTTTTGCCAAGGTGCAGAATCACATGGGGCACACCCTGAAAGGCGAAAACGGAGAAAACCACATTTCAAAAAAAATAAATATAAAATATAAAACCCAAGAAGAACCGGTCAGGTCAAATTCAACGTCCTCCTTGCGACATTCTAACCGTGCCGCCTCCTCGGCACCGTCGCGGCATGATCCGGGACCGCGTACCACCCAGGCATGTTCCGAGACAGTGCCTCCCTCTAGGATAGGCCTCCCCGGTACTATCATGTTCACGATTGCGGTGCTGATAGGTCCCGGAGCGTTGGCCGGATGGGGTCGAAGACACCGCGCACCCATCTGAATGGCCATAACTTCCCCGTCCGGATCCAGTTTTGGGCCAAGTTTTTTTTGCCAAGTGCAGAATCACATGGGGCACACCCTGAAAGGCGAAAACGGAGAAAACCACATTTCAAAAAAAATAAATATAAAATATAAAACCCAAGAAGAACCGGTCAGGTCAAATTCAACGTCCTCCTTGCGACATTCTAACCGTGCCGCCTCCTCGGCACCGTCGCGGCATGATCCGGGACCGCGTACCACCCAGCATGTTCCGAGACAGTGCCTCCCTCTGGATAGGCCTCCCCGGTACTATCATGTTCACGATTGCGGTGCTGATAGGTCCCGGAGCGTTGGCCGGATGGGGTCGAAGACACCGCGCACCCATCTGAATGGCCATAACTTCCCCGTCCGGATCCAGTTTTGGGCCAAGTTTTTTTTGCCAAGTGCAGAATCACATGGGGCACACCCTGAAAGGCGAAAACGGAGAAAACCACATTTCAAAAAAAATAAATATAAAATATAAAACCCAAGAAGAACCGGTCAGGTCAAATTCAACGTCCTCCTTGCGACATTCTAACCGTGCCGCCTCCTCGGCACCGTCGCGGCATGATCCGGGACCGCGTACCACCCAGGCATGTTCCGAGACAGTGCCTCCCTCTAGGATAGGCCTCCCCGGTACTATCATGTTCACGATTGCGGTGCTGATAGGTCCCGGAGCGTTGGCCGGATGGGGTCGAAGACACCGCGCACCCATCTGAATGGCCATAACTTCCCCGTCCGGATCCAGTTTTGGGCCAAGTTTTTTTTGCCAAGTGCAGAATCACATGGGGCACACCCTGAAAGGCGAAAACGGAGAAAACCACATTTCAAAAAAAATAAATATAAAATATAAAACCCAAGAAGAACCGGTCAGGTCAAATTCAACGTCCTCCTTGCGACATTCTAACCGTGCCGCCTCCTCGGCACCGTCGCGGCATGATCCGGGACCGCGTACCACCCAGGATGTTCCGAGACAGTGCCTCCCTCTGGATAGGCCTCCCCGGTACTATCATGTTCACGATTGCGGTGCTGATAGGTCCCGGAGCGTTGGCCGGATGGGGTCGAAGACACCGCGCACCCATCTGAATGGCCATAACTTCCCCGTCCGGATCCAGTTTTGGGCCAAGTTTTTTTTGCCAAGTGCAGAATCACATGGGGCACACCCTGAAAGGCGAAAACGGAGAAAACCACATTTCAAAAAAAATAAATATAAAATATAAAACCCAAGAAGAACCGGTCAGGTCAAATTCAACGTCCTCCTTGCGACATTCTAACCGTGCCGCCTCCTCGGCACCGTCGCGGCATGATCCGGGACCGCGTACCACCCAGCATGTTCCGAGACAGTGCCTCCCTCTGGATAGGCCTCCCCGGTACTATCATGTTCACGATTGCGGTGCTGATAGGTCCCGGAGCGTTGGCCGGATGGGGTCGAAGACACCGCGCACCCATCTGAATGGCCATAACTTCCCCGTCCGGATCCAGTTTTGGGCCAAGTTTTTTTTTGCCAAGTGCAGAATCACATGGGGCACACCCTGAAAGGCGAAAACGGAGAAAACCACATTTCAAAAAAAATAAATATAAAATATAAAACCCAAGAAGAACCGGTCAGGTCAAATTCAACGTCCTCCTTGCGACATTCTAACCGTGCCGCCTCCTCGGCACCGTCGCGGCATGATCCGGGACCGCGTACCACCCAGGATGTTCCGAGACAGTGCCTCCCTCTGGATAGGCCTCCCCGGTACTATCATGTTCACGATTGCGGTGCTGATAGGTCCCGGAGCGTTGGCCGGATGGGGTCGAAGACACCGCGCACCCATCTGAATGGCCATAACTTCCCCGTCCGGATCCAGTTTTGGGCCAAGTTTTTTTTGCCAAGGTGCAGAATCACATGGGGCACACCCTGAAAGGCGAAAACGGAGAAAACCACATTTCAAAAAAAATAAATATAAAATATAAAACCCAAGAAGAACCGGTCAGGTCAAATTCAACGTCCTCCTTGCGACATTCTAACCGTGCCGCCTCCTCGGCACCGTCGCGGCATGATCCGGGACCGCGTACCACCCAGGATGTTCCGAGACAGTGCCTCCCTCTGGATAGGCCTCCCCGGTACTATCATGTTCACGATTGCGGTGCTGATAGGTCCCGGAGCGTTGGCCGGATGGGGTCGAAGACACCGCGCACCCATCTGAATGGCCATAACTTCCCCGTCCGGATCCAGTTTTGGGCCAAGTTTTTTTTGCCAAGTGCAGAATCACATGGGGCACACCCTGAAAGGCGAAAACGGAGAAAACCACATTTCAAAAAAAATAAATATAAAATATAAAACCCAAGAAGAACCGGTCAGGTCAAATTCAACGTCCTCCTTGCGACATTCTAACCGTGCCGCCTCCTCGGCACCGTCGCGGCATGATCCGGGACCGCGTACCACCCAGGATGTTCCGAGACAGTGCCTCCCTCTGGATAGGCCTCCCCGGTACTATCATGTTCACGATTGCGGTGCTGATAGGTCCCGGAGCGTTGGCCGGATGGGGTCGAAGACACCGCGCACCCATCTGAATGGCCATAACTTCCCCGTCCGGATCCAGTTTTGGGCCAAGTTTTTTTTGCCAAGTGCAGAATCACATGGGGCACACCCTGAAAGGCGAAAACGGAGAAAACCACATTTCAAAAAAAATAAATATAAAATATAAAACCCAAGAAGAACCGGTCAGGTCAAATTCAACGTCCTCCTTGCGACATTCTAACCGTGCCGCCTCCTCGGCACCGTCGCGGCATGATCCGGGACCGCGTACCACCCAGCATGTTCCGAGACAGTGCCTCCCTCTGGATAGGCCTCCCCGGTACTATCATGTTCACGATTGCGGTGCTGATAGGTCCCGGAGCGTTGGCCGGATGGGGTCGAAGACACCGCGCACCCATCTGAATGGCCATAACTTCCCCGTCCGGATCCAGTTTTGGGCCAAGTTTTTTTTGCCAAGTGCAGAATCACATGGGGCACACCCTGAAAGGCGAAAACGGAGAAAACCACATTTCAAAAAAAATAAATATAAAATATAAAACCCAAGAAGAACCGGTCAGGTCAAATTCAACGTCCTCCTTGCGACATTCTAACCGTGCCGCCTCCTCGGCACCGTCGCGGCATGATCCGGGACCGCGTACCACCCAGCATGTTCCGAGACAGTGCCTCCCTCTGGATAGGCCTCCCCGGTACTATCATGTTCACGATTGCGGTGCTGATAGGTCCCGGAGCGTTGGCCGGATGGGGTCGAAGACACCGCGCACCCATCTGAATGGCCATAACTTCCCCGTCCGGATCCAGTTTTGGGCCAAGTTTTTTTTGCCAAGTGCAGAATCACATGGGGCACACCCTGAAAGGCGAAAACGGAGAAAACCACATTTCAAAAAAAATAAATATAAAATATAAAACCCAAGAAGAACCGGTCAGGTCAAATTCAACGTCCTCCTTGCGACATTCTAACCGTGCCGCCTCCTCGGCACCGTCGCGGCATGATCCGGGACCGCGTACCACCCAGCATGTTCCGAGACAGTGCCTCCCTCTGGATAGGCCTCCCCGGTACTATCATGTTCACGATTGCGGTGCTGATAGGTCCCGGAGCGTTGGCCGGATGGGGTCGAAGACACCGCGCACCCATCTGAATGGCCATAACTTCCCCGTCCGGATCCAGTTTTGGGCCAAGTTTTTTTTGCCAAGGTGCAGAATCACATGGGGCACACCCTGAAAGGCGAAAACGGAGAAAACCACATTTCAAAAAAAATAAATATAAAATATAAAACCCAAGAAGAACCGGTCAGGTCAAATTCAACGTCCTCCTTGCGACATTCTAACCGTGCCGCCTCCTCGGCACCGTCGCGGCATGATCCGGGACCGCGTACCACCCAGGCATGTTCCGAGACAGTGCCTCCCTCTGGATAGGCCTCCCCGGTACTATCATGTTCACGATTGCGGTGCTGATAGGTCCCGGAGCGTTGGCCGGATGGGGTCGAAGACACCGCGCACCCATCTGAATGGCCATAACTTCCCCGTCCGGATCCAGTTTTGGGCCAAGTTTTTTTTGCCAAGGTGCAGAATCACATGGGGCACACCCTGAAAGGCGAAAACGGAGAAAACCACATTTCAAAAAAAATAAATATAAAATATAAAACCCAAGAAGAACCGGTCAGGTCAAATTCAACGTCCTCCTTGCGACATTCTAACCGTGCCGCCTCCTCGGCACCGTCGCGGCATGATCCGGGACCGCGTACCACCCAGCATGTTCCGAGACAGTGCCTCCCTCTGGATAGGCCTCCCCGGTACTATCATGTTCACGATTGCGGTGCTGATAGGTCCCGGAGCGTTGGCCGGATGGGGTCGAAGACACCGCGCACCCATCTGAATGGCCATAACTTCCCCGTCCGGATCCAGTTTTGGGCCAAGTTTTTTTTGCCAAGTGCAGAATCACATGGGGCACACCCTGAAAGGCGAAAACGGAGAAAACCACATTTCAAAAAAAATAAATATAAAATATAAAACCCAAGAAGAACCGGTCAGGTCAAATTCAACGTCCTCCTTGCGACATTCTAACCGTGCCGCCTCCTCGGCACCGTCGCGGCATGATCCGGGACCGCGTACCACCCAGGCATGTTCCGAGACAGTGCCTCCCTCTGGATAGGCCTCCCCGGTACTATCATGTTCACGATTGCGGTGCTGATAGGTCCCGGAGCGTTGGCCGGATGGGGTCGAAGACACCGCGCACCCATCTGAATGGCCATAACTTCCCCGTCCGGATCCAGTTTTGGGCCAAGTTTTTTTTGCCAAGTGCAGAATCACATGGGGCACACCCTGAAAGGCGAAAACGGAGAAAACCACATTTCAAAAAAAATAAATATAAAATATAAAACCCAAGAAGAACCGGTCAGGTCAAATTCAACGTCCTCCTTGCGACATTCTAACCGTGCCGCCTCCTCGGCACCGTCGCGGCATGATCCGGGACCGCGTACCACCCAGGATGTTCCGAGACAGTGCCTCCCTCTGGATAGGCCTCCCCGGTACTATCATGTTCACGATTGCGGTGCTGATAGGTCCCGGAGCGTTGGCCGGATGGGGTCGAAGACACCGCGCACCCATCTGAATGGCCATAACTTCCCCGTCCGGATCCAGTTTTGGGCCAAGTTTTTTTTGCCAAGTGCAGAATCACATGGGGCACACCCTGAAAGGCGAAAACGGAGAAAACCACATTTCAAAAAAAATAAATATAAAATATAAAACCCAAGAAGAACCGGTCAGGTCAAATTCAACGTCCTCCTTGCGACATTCTAACCGTGCCGCCTCCTCGGCACCGTCGCGGCATGATCCGGGACCGCGTACCACCCAGCATGTTCCGAGACAGTGCCTCCCTCTGGATAGGCCTCCCCGGTACTATCATGTTCACGATTGCGGTGCTGATAGGTCCCGGAGCGTTGGCCGGATGGGGTCGAAGACACCGCGCACCCATCTGAATGGCCATAACTTCCCCGTCCGGATCCAGTTTTGGGCCAAGTTTTTTTGCCAAGTGCAGAATCACATGGGGCACACCCTGAAAGGCGAAAACGGAGAAAACCACATTTCAAAAAAAATAAATATAAAATATAAAACCCAAGAAGAACCGGTCAGGTCAAATTCAACGTCCTCCTTGCGACATTCTAACCGTGCCGCCTCCTCGGCACCGTCGCGGCATGATCCGGGACCGCGTACCACCCAGCATGTTCCGAGACAGTGCCTCCCTCTGGATAGGCCTCCCCGGTACTATCATGTTCACGATTGCGGTGCTGATAGGTCCCGGAGCGTTGGCCGGATGGGGTCGAAGACACCGCGCACCCATCTGAATGGCCATAACTTCCCCGTCCGGATCCAGTTTTGGGCCAAGTTTTTTTTGCCAAGTGCAGAATCACATGGGGCACACCCTGAAAGGCGAAAACGGAGAAAACCACATTTCAAAAAAAATAAATATAAAATATAAAACCCAAGAAGAACCGGTCAGGTCAAATTCAACGTCCTCCTTGCGACATTCTAACCGTGCCGCCTCCTCGGCACCGTCGCGGCATGATCCGGGACCGCGTACCACCCAGCATGTTCCGAGACAGTGCCTCCCTCTGGATAGGCCTCCCCGGTACTATCATGTTCACGATTGCGGTGCTGATAGGTCCCGGAGCGTTGGCCGGATGGGGTCGAAGACACCGCGCACCCATCTGAATGGCCATAACTTCCCCGTCCGGATCCAGTTTTGGGCCAAGTTTTTTTTGCCAAGGTGCAGAATCACATGGGGCACACCCTGAAAGGCGAAAACGGAGAAAACCACATTTCAAAAAAAATAAATATAAAATATAAAACCCAAGAAGAACCGGTCAGGTCAAATTCAACGTCCTCCTTGCGACATTCTAACCGTGCCGCCTCCTCGGCACCGTCGCGGCATGATCCGGGACCGCGTACCACCCAGCATGTTCCGAGACAGTGCCTCCCTCTGGATAGGCCTCCCCGGTACTATCATGTTCACGATTGCGGTGCTGATAGGTCCCGGAGCGTTGGCCGGATGGGGTCGAAGACACCGCGCACCCATCTGAATGGCCATAACTTCCCCGTCCGGATCCAGTTTTGGGCCAAGTTTTTTTTTGCCAAGTGCAGAATCACATGGGGCACACCCTGAAAGGCGAAAACGGAGAAAACCACATTTCAAAAAAAATAAATATAAAATATAAAACCCAAGAAGAACCGGTCAGGTCAAATTCAACGTCCTCCTTGCGACATTCTAACCGTGCCGCCTCCTCGGCACCGTCGCGGCATGATCCGGGACCGCGTACCACCCAGCATGTTCCGAGACAGTGCCTCCCTCTGGATAGGCCTCCCCGGTACTATCATGTTCACGATTGCGGTGCTGATAGGTCCCGGAGCGTTGGCCGGATGGGGTCGAAGACACCGCGCACCCATCTGAATGGCCATAACTTCCCCGTCCGGATCCAGTTTTGGGCCAAGTTTTTTTTGCCAAGTGCAGAATCACATGGGGCACACCCTGAAAGGCGAAAACGGAGAAAACCACATTTCAAAAAAAATAAATATAAAATATAAAACCCAAGAAGAACCGGTCAGGTCAAATTCAACGTCCTCCTTGCGACATTCTAACCGTGCCGCCTCCTCGGCACCGTCGCGGCATGATCCGGGACCGCGTACCACCCAGCATGTTCCGAGACAGTGCCTCCCTCTGGATAGGCCTCCCCGGTACTATCATGTTCACGATTGCGGTGCTGATAGGTCCCGGAGCGTTGGCCGGATGGGGTCGAAGACACCGCGCACCCATCTGAATGGCCATAACTTCCCCGTCCGGATCCAGTTTTGGGCCAAGTTTTTTTTGCCAAGTGCAGAATCACATGGGGCACACCCTGAAAGGCGAAAACGGAGAAAACCACATTTCAAAAAAAATAAATATAAAATATAAAACCCAAGAAGAACCGGTCAGGTCAAATTCAACGTCCTCCTTGCGACATTCTAACCGTGCCGCCTCCTCGGCACCGTCGCGGCATGATCCGGGACCGCGTACCACCCAGCATGTTCCGAGACAGTGCCTCCCTCTGGATAGGCCTCCCCGGTACTATCATGTTCACGATTGCGGTGCTGATAGGTCCCGGAGCGTTGGCCGGATGGGGTCGAAGACACCGCGCACCCATCTGAATGGCCATAACTTCCCCGTCCGGATCCAGTTTTGGGCCAAGTTTTTTTTGCCAAGTGCAGAATCACATGGGGCACACCCTGAAAGGCGAAAACGGAGAAAACCACATTTCAAAAAAAATAAATATAAAATATAAAACCCAAGAAGAACCGGTCAGGTCAAATTCAACGTCCTCCTTGCGACATTCTAACCGTGCCGCCTCCTCGGCACCGTCGCGGCATGATCCGGGACCGCGTACCACCCAGCATGTTCCGAGACAGTGCCTCCCTCTGGATAGGCCTCCCCGGTACTATCATGTTCACGATTGCGGTGCTGATAGGTCCCGGAGCGTTGGCCGGATGGGGTCGAAGACACCGCGCACCCATCTGAATGGCCATAACTTCCCCGTCCGGATCCAGTTTTGGGCCAAGTTTTTTTTGCCAAGTGCAGAATCACATGGGGCACACCCTGAAAGGCGAAAACGGAGAAAACCACATTTCAAAAAAAATAAATATAAAATATAAAACCCAAGAAGAACCGGTCAGGTCAAATTCAACGTCCTCCTTGCGACATTCTAACCGTGCCGCCTCCTCGGCACCGTCGCGGCATGATCCGGGACCGCGTACCACCCAGCATGTTCCGAGACAGTGCCTCCCTCTGGATAGGCCTCCCCGGTACTATCATGTTCACGATTGCGGTGCTGATAGGTCCCGGAGCGTTGGCCGGATGGGGTCGAAGACACCGCGCACCCATCTGAATGGCCATAACTTCCCCGTCCGGATCCAGTTTTGGGCCAAGTTTTTTTTGCCAAGGTGCAGAATCACATGGGGCACACCCTGAAAGGCGAAAACGGAGAAAACCACATTTCAAAAAAAATAAATATAAAATATAAAACCCAAGAAGAACCGGTCAGGTCAAATTCAACGTCCTCCTTGCGACATTCTAACCGTGCCGCCTCCTCGGCACCGTCGCGGCATGATCCGGGACCGCGTACCACCCAGCATGTTCCGAGACAGTGCCTCCCTCTGGATAGGCCTCCCCGGTACTATCATGTTCACGATTGCGGTGCTGATAGGTCCCGGAGCGTTGGCCGGATGGGGTCGAAGACACCGCGCACCCATCTGAATGGCCATAACTTCCCCGTCCGGATCCAGTTTTGGGCCAAGTTTTTTTTGCCAAGGTGCAGAATCACATGGGGCACACCCTGAAAGGCGAAAACGGAGAAAACCACATTTCAAAAAAAATAAATATAAAATATAAAACCCAAGAAGAACCGGTCAGGTCAAATTCAACGTCCTCCTTGCGACATTCTAACCGTGCCGCCTCCTCGGCACCGTCGCGGCATGATCCGGGACCGCGTACCACCCAGCATGTTCCGAGACAGTGCCTCCCTCTGGATAGGCCTCCCCGGTACTATCATGTTCACGATTGCGGTGCTGATAGGTCCCGGAGCGTTGGCCGGATGGGGTCGAAGACACCGCGCACCCATCTGAATGGCCATAACTTCCCCGTCCGGATCCAGTTTTGGGCCAAGTTTTTTTTGCCAAGTGCAGAATCACATGGGGCACACCCTGAAAGGCGAAAACGGAGAAAACCACATTTCAAAAAAAATAAATATAAAATATAAAACCCAAGAAGAACCGGTCAGGTCAAATTCAACGTCCTCCTTGCGACATTCTAACCGTGCCGCCTCCTCGGCACCGTCGCGGCATGATCCGGGACCGCGTACCACCCAGCATGTTCCGAGACAGTGCCTCCCTCTGGATAGGCCTCCCCGGTACTATCATGTTCACGATTGCGGTGCTGATAGGTCCCGGAGCGTTGGCCGGATGGGGTCGAAGACACCGCGCACCCATCTGAATGGCCATAACTTCCCCGTCCGGATCCAGTTTTGGGCCAAGTTTTTTTTGCCAAGTGCAGAATCACATGGGGCACACCCTGAAAGGCGAAAACGGAGAAAACCACATTTCAAAAAAAATAAATATAAAATATAAAACCCAAGAAGAACCGGTCAGGTCAAATTCAACGTCCTCCTTGCGACATTCTAACCGTGCCGCCTCCTCGGCACCGTCGCGGCATGATCCGGGACCGCGTACCACCCAGCATGTTCCGAGACAGTGCCTCCCTCTGGATAGGCCTCCCCGGTACTATCATGTTCACGATTGCGGTGCTGATAGGTCCCGGAGCGTTGGCCGGATGGGGTCGAAGACACCGCGCACCCATCTGAATGGCCATAACTTCCCCGTCCGGATCCAGTTTTGGGCCAAGTTTTTTTTGCCAAGTGCAGAATCACATGGGGCACACCCTGAAAGGCGAAAACGGAGAAAACCACATTTCAAAAAAAATAAATATAAAATATAAAACCCAAGAAGAACCGGTCAGGTCAAATTCAACGTCCTCCTTGCGACATTCTAACCGTGCCGCCTCCTCGGCACCGTCGCGGCATGATCCGGGACCGCGTACCACCCAGCATGTTCCGAGACAGTGCCTCCCTCTGGATAGGCCTCCCCGGTACTATCATGTTCACGATTGCGGTGCTGATAGGTCCCGGAGCGTTGGCCGGATGGGGTCGAAGACACCGCGCACCCATCTGAATGGCCATAACTTCCCCGTCCGGATCCAGTTTTGGGCCAAGTTTTTTTTGCCAAGTGCAGAATCACATGGGGCACACCCTGAAAGGCGAAAACGGAGAAAACCACATTTCAAAAAAAATAAATATAAAATATAAAACCCAAGAAGAACCGGTCAGGTCAAATTCAACGTCCTCCTTGCGACATTCTAACCGTGCCGCCTCCTCGGCACCGTCGCGGCATGATCCGGGACCGCGTACCACCCAGCATGTTCCGAGACAGTGCCTCCCTCTGGATAGGCCTCCCCGGTACTATCATGTTCACGATTGCGGTGCTGATAGGTCCCGGAGCGTTGGCCGGATGGGGTCGAAGACACCGCGCACCCATCTGAATGGCCATAACTTCCCCGTCCGGATCCAGTTTTGGGCCAAGTTTTTTTTGCCAAGTGCAGAATCACATGGGGCACACCCTGAAAGGCGAAAACGGAGAAAACCACATTTCAAAAAAAATAAATATAAAATATAAAACCCAAGAAGAACCGGTCAGGTCAAATTCAACGTCCTCCTTGCGACATTCTAACCGTGCCGCCTCCTCGGCACCGTCGCGGCATGATCCGGGACCGCGTACCACCCAGCATGTTCCGAGACAGTGCCTCCCTCTGGATAGGCCTCCCCGGTACTATCATGTTCACGATTGCGGTGCTGATAGGTCCCGGAGCGTTGGCCGGATGGGGTCGAAGACACCGCGCACCCATCTGAATGGCCATAACTTCCCCGTCCGGATCCAGTTTTGGGCCAAGTTTTTTTTGCCAAGTGCAGAATCACATGGGGCACACCCTGAAAGGCGAAAACGGAGAAAACCACATTTCAAAAAAAATAAATATAAAATATAAAACCCAAGAAGAACCGGTCAGGTCAAATTCAACGTCCTCCTTGCGACATTCTAACCGTGCCGCCTCCTCGGCACCGTCGCGGCATGATCCGGGACCGCGTACCACCCAGCATGTTCCGAGACAGTGCCTCCCTCTGGATAGGCCTCCCCGGTACTATCATGTTCACGATTGCGGTGCTGATAGGTCCCGGAGCGTTGGCCGGATGGGGTCGAAGACACCGCGCACCCATCTGAATGGCCATAACTTCCCCGTCCGGATCCAGTTTTGGGCCAAGTTTTTTTTGCCAAGTGCAGAATCACATGGGGCACACCCTGAAAGGCGAAAACGGAGAAAACCACATTTCAAAAAAAATAAATATAAAATATAAAACCCAAGAAGAACCGGTCAGGTCAAATTCAACGTCCTCCTTGCGACATTCTAACCGTGCCGCCTCCTCGGCACCGTCGCGGCATGATCCGGGACCGCGTACCACCCAGCATGTTCCGAGACAGTGCCTCCCTCTGGATAGGCCTCCCCGGTACTATCATGTTCACGATTGCGGTGCTGATAGGTCCCGGAGCGTTGGCCGGATGGGGTCGAAGACACCGCGCACCCATCTGAATGGCCATAACTTCCCCGTCCGGATCCAGTTTTGGGCCAAGTTTTTTTTTGCCAAGTGCAGAATCACATGGGGCACACCCTGAAAGGCGAAAACGGAGAAAACCACATTTCAAAAAAAATAAATATAAAATATAAACCCAAGAAGAACCGGTCAGGTCAAATTCAACGTCCTCCTTGCGACATTCTAACCGTGCCGCCTCCTCGGCACCGTCGCGGCATGATCCGGGACCGCGTACCACCCAGCATGTTCCGAGACAGTGCCTCCCTCTGGATAGGCCTCCCCGGTACTATCATGTTCACGATTGCGGTGCTGATAGGTCCCGGAGCGTTGGCCGGATGGGGTCGAAGACACCGCGCACCCATCTGAATGGCCATAACTTCCCCGTCCGGATCCAGTTTTGGGCCAAGTTTTTTTTGCCAAGTGCAGAATCACATGGGGCACACCCTGAAAGGCGAAAACGGAGAAAACCACATTTCAAAAAAAATAAATATAAAATATAAACCCAAGAAGAACCGGTCAGGTCAAATTCAACGTCCTCCTTGCGACATTCTAACCGTGCCGCCTCCTCGGCACCGTCGCGGCATGATCCGGGACCGCGTACCACCCAGCATGTTCCGAGACAGTGCCTCCCTCTGGATAGGCCTCCCCGGTACTATCATGTTCACGATTGCGGTGCTGATAGGTCCCGGAGCGTTGGCCGGATGGGGTCGAAGACACCGCGCACCCATCTGAATGGCCATAACTTCCCCGTCCGGATCCAGTTTTGGGCCAAGTTTTTTTTGCCAAGTGCAGAATCACATGGGGCACACCCTGAAAGGCGAAAACGGAGAAAACCACATTTCAAAAAAAATAAATATAAAATATAAACCCCAAGAAGAACCGGTCAGGTCAAATTCAACGTCCTCCTTGCGACATTCTAACCGTGCCGCCTCCTCGGCACCGTCGCGGCATGATCCGGGACCGCGTACCACCCAGCATGTTCCGAGACAGTGCCTCCCTCTGGATAGGCCTCCCCGGTACTATCATGTTCACGATTGCGGTGCTGATAGGTCCCGGAGCGTTGGCCGGATGGGGTCGAAGACACCGCGCACCCATCTGAATGGCCATAACTTCCCCGTCCGGATCCAGTTTTGGGCCAAGTTTTTTTTGCCAAGTGCAGAATCACATGGGGCACACCCTGAAAGGCGAAAACGGAGAAAACCACATTTCAAAAAAAATAAATATAAAATATAAACCCAAGAAGAACCGGTCAGGTCAAATTCAACGTCCTCCTTGCGACATTCTAACCGTGCCGCCTCCTCGGCACCGTCGCGGCATGATCCGGGACCGCGTACCACCCAGCATGTTCCGAGACAGTGCCTCCCTCTGGATAGGCCTCCCCGGTACTATCATGTTCACGATTGCGGTGCTGATAGGTCCCGGAGCGTTGGCCGGATGGGGTCGAAGACACCGCGCACCCATCTGAATGGCCATAACTTCCCCGTCCGGATCCAGTTTTGGGCCAAGTTTTTTTTGCCAAGTGCAGAATCACATGGGGCACACCCTGAAAGGCGAAAACGGAGAAAACCACATTTCAAAAAAAATAAATATAAAATATAAACCCAAGAAGAACCGGTCAGGTCAAATTCAACGTCCTCCTTGCGACATTCTAACCGTGCCGCCTCCTCGGCACCGTCGCGGCATGATCCGGGACCGCGTACCACCCAGCATGTTCCGAGACAGTGCCTCCCTCTGGATAGGCCTCCCCGGTACTATCATGTTCACGATTGCGGTGCTGATAGGTCCCGGAGCGTTGGCCGGATGGGGTCGAAGACACCGCGCACCCATCTGAATGGCCATAACTTCCCCGTCCGGATCCAGTTTTGGGCCAAGTTTTTTTTGCCAAGTGCAGAATCACATGGGGCACACCCTGAAAGGCGAAAACGGAGAAAACCACATTTCAAAAAAAATAAATATAAAATATAAACCCAAGAAGAACCGGTCAGGTCAAATTCAACGTCCTCCTTGCGACATTCTAACCGTGCCGCCTCCTCGGCACCGTCGCGGCATGATCCGGGACCGCGTACCACCCAGCATGTTCCGAGACAGTGCCTCCCTCTGGATAGGCCTCCCCGGTACTATCATGTTCACGATTGCGGTGCTGATAGGTCCCGGAGCGTTGGCCGGATGGGGTCGAAGACACCGCGCACCCATCTGAATGGCCATAACTTCCCCGTCCGGATCCAGTTTTGGGCCAAGTTTTTTTTGCCAAGTGCAGAATCACATGGGGCACACCCTGAAAGGCGAAAACGGAGAAAACCACATTTCAAAAAAAATAAATATAAAATATAAACCCAAGAAGAACCGGTCAGGTCAAATTCAACGTCCTCCTTGCGACATTCTAACCGTGCCGCCTCCTCGGCACCGTCGCGGCATGATCCGGGACCGCGTACCACCCAGCATGTTCCGAGACAGTGCCTCCCTCTGGATAGGCCTCCCCGGTACTATCATGTTCACGATTGCGGTGCTGATAGGTCCCGGAGCGTTGGCCGGATGGGGTCGAAGACACCGCGCACCCATCTGAATGGCCATAACTTCCCCGTCCGGATCCAGTTTTGGGCCAAGTTTTTTTTGCCAAGTGCAGAATCACATGGGGCACACCCTGAAAGGCGAAAACGGAGAAAACCACATTTCAAAAAAAATAAATATAAAATATAAACCCCAAGAAGAACCGGTCAGGTCAAATTCAACGTCCTCCTTGCGACATTCTAACCGTGCCGCCTCCTCGGCACCGTCGCGGCATGATCCGGGACCGCGTACCACCCAGCATGTTCCGAGACAGTGCCTCCCTCTGGATAGGCCTCCCCGGTACTATCATGTTCACGATTGCGGTGCTGATAGGTCCCGGAGCGTTGGCCGGATGGGGTCGAAGACACCGCGCACCCATCTGAATGGCCATAACTTCCCCGTCCGGATCCAGTTTTGGGCCAAGTTTTTTTTGCCAAGTGCAGAATCACATGGGGCACACCCTGAAAGGCGAAAACGGAGAAAACCACATTTCAAAAAAAATAAATATAAAATATAAACCCCAAGAAGAACCGGTCAGGTCAAATTCAACGTCCTCCTTGCGACATTCTAACCGTGCCGCCTCCTCGGCACCGTCGCGGCATGATCCGGGACCGCGTACCACCCAGCATGTTCCGAGACAGTGCCTCCCTCTGGATAGGCCTCCCCGGTACTATCATGTTCACGATTGCGGTGCTGATAGGTCCCGGAGCGTTGGCCGGATGGGGTCGAAGACACCGCGCACCCATCTGAATGGCCATAACTTCCCCGTCCGGATCCAGTTTTGGGCCAAGTTTTTTTTGCCAAGTGCAGAATCACATGGGGCACACCCTGAAAGGCGAAAACGGAGAAAACCACATTTCAAAAAAAATAAATATAAAATATAAACCCCAAGAAGAACCGGTCAGGTCAAATTCAACGTCCTCCTTGCGACATTCTAACCGTGCCGCCTCCTCGGCACCGTCGCGGCATGATCCGGGACCGCGTACCACCCAGCATGTTCCGAGACAGTGCCTCCCTCTGGATAGGCCTCCCCGGTACTATCATGTTCACGATTGCGGTGCTGATAGGTCCCGGAGCGTTGGCCGGATGGGGTCGAAGACACCGCGCACCCATCTGAATGGCCATAACTTCCCCGTCCGGATCCAGTTTTGGGCCAAGTTTTTTTTGCCAAGTGCAGAATCACATGGGGCACACCCTGAAAGGCGAAAACGGAGAAAACCACATTTCAAAAAAAATAAATATAAAATATAAACCCCAAGAAGAACCGGTCAGGTCAAATTCAACGTCCTCCTTGCGACATTCTAACCGTGCCGCCTCCTCGGCACCGTCGCGGCATGATCCGGGACCGCGTACCACCCAGCATGTTCCGAGACAGTGCCTCCCTCTGGATAGGCCTCCCCGGTACTATCATGTTCACGATTGCGGTGCTGATAGGTCCCGGAGCGTTGGCCGGATGGGGTCGAAGACACCGCGCACCCATCTGAATGGCCATAACTTCCCCGTCCGGATCCAGTTTTGGGCCAAGTTTTTTTTGCCAAGTGCAGAATCACATGGGGCACACCCTGAAAGGCGAAAACGGAGAAAACCACATTTCAAAAAAAATAAATATAAAATATAAACCCCAAGAAGAACCGGTCAGGTCAAATTCAACGTCCTCCTTGCGACATTCTAACCGTGCCGCCTCCTCGGCACCGTCGCGGCATGATCCGGGACCGCGTACCACCCAGCATGTTCCGAGACAGTGCCTCCCTCTGGATAGGCCTCCCCGGTACTATCATGTTCACGATTGCGGTGCTGATAGGTCCCGGAGCGTTGGCCGGATGGGGTCGAAGACACCGCGCACCCATCTGAATGGCCATAACTTCCCCGTCCGGATCCAGTTTTGGGCCAAGTTTTTTTTGCCAAGTGCAGAATCACATGGGGCACACCCTGAAAGGCGAAAACGGAGAAAACCACATTTCAAAAAAAATAAATATAAAATATAAACCCAAGAAGAACCGGTCAGGTCAAATTCAACGTCCTCCTTGCGACATTCTAACCGTGCCGCCTCCTCGGCACCGTCGCGGCATGATCCGGGACCGCGTACCACCCAGCATGTTCCGAGACAGTGCCTCCCTCTGGATAGGCCTCCCCGGTACTATCATGTTCACGATTGCGGTGCTGATAGGTCCCGGAGCGTTGGCCGGATGGGGTCGAAGACACCGCGCACCCATCTGAATGGCCATAACTTCCCCGTCCGGATCCAGTTTTGGGCCAAGTTTTTTTTGCCAAGTGCAGAATCACATGGGGCACACCCTGAAAGGCGAAAACGGAGAAAACCACATTTCAAAAAAAATAAATATAAAATATAAACCCAAGAAGAACCGGTCAGGTCAAATTCAACGTCCTCCTTGCGACATTCTAACCGTGCCGCCTCCTCGGCACCGTCGCGGCATGATCCGGGACCGCGTACCACCCAGCATGTTCCGAGACAGTGCCTCCCTCTGGATAGGCCTCCCCGGTACTATCATGTTCACGATTGCGGTGCTGATAGGTCCCGGAGCGTTGGCCGGATGGGGTCGAAGACACCGCGCACCCATCTGAATGGCCATAACTTCCCCGTCCGGATCCAGTTTTGGGCCAAGTTTTTTTTGCCAAGTGCAGAATCACATGGGGCACACCCTGAAAGGCGAAAACGGAGAAAACCACATTTCAAAAAAATAAATATAAAATATAAACCCCAAGAAGAACCGGTCAGGTCAAATTCAACGTCCTCCTTGCGACATTCTAACCGTGCCGCCTCCTCGGCACCGTCGCGGCATGATCCGGGACCGCGTACCACCCAGCATGTTCCGAGACAGTGCCTCCCTCTGGATAGGCCTCCCCGGTACTATCATGTTCACGATTGCGGTGCTGATAGGTCCCGGAGCGTTGGCCGGATGGGGTCGAAGACACCGCGCACCCATCTGAATGGCCATAACTTCCCCGTCCGGATCCAGTTTTGGGCCAAGTTTTTTTTGCCAAGTGCAGAATCACATGGGGCACACCCTGAAAGGCGAAAACGGAGAAAAACCACATTTCAAAAAAATAAATATAAAATATAAACCCAAGAAGAACCGGTCAGGTCAAATTCAACGTCCTCCTTGCGACATTCTAACCGTGCCGCCTCCTCAGCACCGTCGCGGCATGATCCGGGACCGCGTACCACCCAGCATGTTCCGAGACAGTGCCTCCCTCTGGATAGGCCTCCCCGGTACTATCATGTTCACGATTGCGGTGCTGATAGGTCCCG
>JAMSGZ010000068.1:0-53039 GCA_030272315.1 Paspalum vaginatum
CCACCACCTAGGATGTTCCGAGACAGTGCCTCCCTCAGTATAGGCCTCCCCGGTACTATCATCTTCACGATTCCGGTGCTGATAGGTGCCGGAGCGTTGGCCGGATGGGGTCGAAGACACCGCGCACGCATCTGAATGGCCATAACTTCCCCGTTCGGATCCAGTTTTGGGCCACGTTTTTTTTCCCAGGTGCAGAATCACATGGAGCACACCCTGAAGGGCGAAAACGGAGAAAACCACATTTCAAAAGAAATAAATATAAATATCAAACCCAAGAAGAACCGGTCAGGTCAAATTCAAGTCCTCCTGCGACATTCTAACCGTGCCGCCTCATTGGCACCGTCGCGGCATGATCCTGGACCGCCCACCACCTAGGATGTTCCGAGACAGTGCCTCCCTCAGTATAGGCCTCCCCGGTACTATCATCTTCACGATTCCGGTGCTGATAGGTGCCCGGAGCGTTGGCCCGATGGGGTCGAAGACACCGCGCACGCATCTGAATGGCCATAACTTCCCCGTTCGGATCCAGTTTTGGGCCACGTTTTTTTTCCCAGGTGCAGAATCACATGTAGCACACCCTGAAGGGCGAAAACAGGAGAAAACCACATTTCAAAAGAAATAATATAAAATATCAAACCCAAGAAGAACCGGTCAGGTCAAATTCAACGTCCTCCTTGCGACATTCTAACCGTGCCGCCTCATTGGCACCGTCGCGGCATGATCCTGGACCGCCCACCACCTAGGATGTTCCGAGACAGTGCCTCCCTCAGTATAGGCCTCCCCGGTACTATCATCTTCACGATTCCGGTGCTGATAGGTCCCGGAGCGTTGGCCGGATGGGGTCGAAGACACCGCGCACGCATCTGAATGGCCATAACTTCCCCGTTCGGATCCAGTTTTTGGCCACGTTTTTTTCCCAGGTGCAGAATCACATGTAGCACACCCTGAAGGGCGAAAACAGAGAAAACCACATTTCAAAAGAAATAAATATAAAATATCAAACCCAAGAAGAACCGGTCAGGTCAAATTCAACGTCCTCCTTGCGACATTCTAACCGTGCCGCCTCATTGGCACCGTCGCGGCATGATCCTGGACCGCCCACCACCTAGGATGTTCCGAGACAGTGCCTCCCTCAGTATAGGCCTCCCCGGTACTATCATCTTCACGATTCCGGTGCTGATAGGTCCCGGAGCGTTGGCCGGATGGGGTCGAAGACACCGCGCACGCATCTGAATGGCCATAACTTCCCCGTTCGGATCCAGTTTTGGGCCACGTTTTTTTCCCAGGTGCAGAATCACATGTAGCACACCCTGAAGGGCGAAAACAGAGAAAACCACATTTCAAAAGAAATAAATATAAAATATCAAACCCAAGAAGAACCGGTCAGGTCAAATTCAACGTCCTCCTTGCGACATTCTAACCGTGCCGCCTCATTGGCACCGTCGCGGCATGATCCTGGACCGCCCACCACCTAGGATGTTCCGAGACAGTGCCTCCCTCAGTATAGGCCTCCCCGGTACTATCATCTTCACGATTCCGGTGCTGATAGGTCCCGGAGCGTTGGCCGGATGGGGTCGAAGACACCGCGCACGCATCTGAGTGGCCATAACTTCCCGTTCGGATCCAGTTTTTGGCCACGTTTTTTTCCCAGGTGCAGAATCACATGGAGCACACCCTGAAGGGCGAAAACGGAGAAAACCACATTTCAAAAGAAATAAATATAAAATATCAAACCCAAGAAGAACCGGTCAGGTCAAATTCAACGTCCTCCTTGCGACATTCTAACCGTGCCGCCTCATTGGCACCGTCGCGGCATGATCCTGGACCGCCCACCACCTAGGATGTTCCGAGACAGTGCCTCCCTCAGTATAGGCCTCCCCGGTACTATCATCTTCACGATTCCGGTGCTGATAGGTGCCGGAGCGTTGGCCGGATGGGGTCGAAGACACCGCGCACGCATCTGAATGGCCATAACTTCCCCGTTCGGATCCAGTTTTGGGCCACGTTTTTTTTCCCAGGTGCAGAATCACATGTAGCACACCCTGAAGGGCGAAAACGGAGAAAACCACATTTCAAAAGAAATAAATATAAAATATCAAACCCAAGAAGAACCGGTCAGGTCAAATTCAACGTCCTCCTTGCGACATTCTAACCGTGCCGCCTCATTGGCACCGTCGCGGCATGATCCTGGACCGCCCACCACCTAGGATGTTCCGAGACAGTGCCTCCCTCAGTATAGGCCTCCCCGGTACTATCATCTTCACGATTCCGGTGCTGATAGGTCCCGGAGCGTTGGCCGGATGGGGTCGAAGACACCGCGCACGCATCTGAGTGGCCATAACTTCCCGTTCGGATCCAGTTTTGGCCACGTTTTTTTCCCAGGTGCAGAATCACATGGAGCACACCCTGAAGGGCGAAAACGGAGAAAACCACATTTCAAAAGAAATAAATATAAAATATCAAACCCAAGAAGAACCGGTCAGGTCAAATTCAACGTCCTCCTTGCGACATTCTAACCGTGCCGCCTCATTGGCACCGTCGCGGCATGATCCTGGACCGCCCACCACCTAGGATGTTCCGAGACAGTGCCTCCCTCAGTATAGGCCTCCCCGGTACTATCATCTTCACGATTCCGGTGCTGATAGGTCCCAGAGCGTTGGCCGGATGGGGTCGAAGACACCGCGCACGCATCTGAATGGCCATAACTTCCCCGTTCGGATCCAGTTTTTGGCCACGTTTTTTTTCCCAGGTGCAGAATCACATGTAGCACACCCTGAAGGGCGAAAACAGAGAAAACCACATTTCAAAAGAAATAAATATAAAATATCAAACCCAAGAAGAACCGGTCAGGTCAAATTCAACGTCCTCCTTGCGACATTCTAACCGTGCCGCCTCATTGGCACCGTCGCGGCATGATCCTGGACCGCCCACCACCTAGGATGTTCCGAGACAGTGCCTCCCTCAGTATAGGCCTCCCCGGTACTATCATCTTCACGATTCCGGTGCTGATAGGTCCCGGAGCGTTGGCCGGATGGGGTCGAAGACACCGCGCACGCATCTGAATGGCCATAACTTCCCCGTTCGGATCCAGTTTTGGGCCACGTTTTTTTTCCCAGGTGCAGAATCACATGTAGCACACCCTGAAGGGCGAAACAGAGAAAACCACATTTCAAAAGAAATAAATATAAAATATCAAACCCAAGAAGAACCGGTCAGGTCAAATTCAACGTCCTCCTTGCGACATTCTAACCGTGCCGCCTCATTGGCACCGTCGCGGCATGATCCTGGACCGCCCACCACCTAGGATGTTCCGAGACAGTGCCTCCCTCAGTATAGGCCTCCCCGGTACTATCATCTTCACGATTCCGGTGCTGATAGGTCCCGGAGCGTTGGCCGGATGGGGTCGAAGACACCGCGCACGCATCTGAATGGCCATAACTTCCCCGTTCGGATCCAGTTTTTGGGCCACGTTTTTTTTTCCCAGGTGCAGAATCACATGGAGCACACCCTGAAGGGCGAAAACGGAGAAAACCACATTTCAAAAGAAATAAATATAAAATATAAAACACAAGAAGAACCGGTCAGGTCAAATTCAACGTCCTCCTTGCGACATTCTAACCGTGCCGCCTCATTGGCACCGTCGCGGCATGATCCTGGACCGCCCACCACCTAGGATGTTCCGAGACAGTGCCTCCCTCAGTATAGGCCTCCCCGGTACTATCATCTTCACGATTCCGGTGCTGATAGGTCCCGGAGCGTTGGCCGGATGGGGTCGAAGACACCGCGCACGCATCTGAATGGCCATAACTTCCCCGTTCGGATCCAGTTTTGGGCCACGTTTTTTTTCCCAGGTGCAGAATCACATGTAGCACACCCTGAAGGGCGAAAACAGAGAAAACCACATTTCAAAAGAAATAAATATAAAATATCAAACCCAAGAAGAACCGGTCAGGTCAAATTCAACGTCCTCCTTGCGACATTCTAACCGTGCCGCCTCATTGGCACCGTCGCGGCATGATCCTGGACCGCCCACCACCTAGGATGTTCCGAGACAGTGCCTCCCTCAGTATAGGCCTCCCCGGTACTATCATCTTCACGATTCCGGTGCTGATAGGTCCCGGAGCGTTGGCCGGATGGGGTCGAAGACACCGCGCACGCATCTGAATGGCCATAACTTCCCCGTTCGGATCCAGTTTTGGGCCACGTTTTTTTTCCCAGGTGCAGAATCACATGTAGCACACCCTGAAGGGCGAAAACGGAGAAAACCACATTTCAAAAGAAATAAATATAAAATATCAAACCCAAGAAGAACCGGTCAGGTCAAATTCAACGTCCTCCTTGCGACATTCTAACCGTGCCGCCTCATTGGCACCGTCGCGGCATGATCCTGGACCGCCCACCACCTAGGATGTTCCGAGACAGTGCCTCCCTCAGTATAGGCCTCCCCGGTACTATCATCTTCACGATTCCGGTGCTGATAGGTCCCGGAGCGTTGGCCGGATGGGGTCGAAGACACCGCGCACGCATCTGAATGGCCATAACTTCCCCGTTCGGATCCAGTTTTGGGCCACGTTTTTTTTCCCAGGTGCAGAATCACATGTAGCACACCCTGAAGGGCGAAAACAGAGAAAACCACATTTCAAAAGAAATAAATATAAAATATCAAACCCAAGAAGAACCGGTCAGGTCAAATTCAACGTCCTCCTTGCGACATTCTAACCGTGCCGCCTCATTGGCACCGTCGCGGCATGATCCTGGACCGCCCACCACCTAGGATGTTCCGAGACAGTGCCTCCCTCAGTATAGGCCTCCCCGGTACTATCATCTTCACGATTCCGGTGCTGATAGGTCCCGGAGCGTTGGCCGGATGGGGTCGAAGACACCGCGCACGCATCTGAATGGCCATAACTTCCCCGTTCGGATCCAGTTTTGGGCCACGTTTTTTTTCCCAGGTGCAGAATCACATGTAGCACACCCTGAAGGGCGAAAACAGAGAAAACCACATTTCAAAAGAAATAAATATAAAATATCAAACCCAAGAAGAACCGGTCAGGTCAAATTCAACGTCCTCCTTGCGACATTCTAACCGTGCCGCCTCATTGGCACCGTCGCGGCATGATCCTGGACCGCCCACCACCTAGGATGTTCCGAGACAGTGCCTCCCTCAGTATAGGCCTCCCCGGTACTATCATCTTCACGATTCCGGTGCTGATAGGTCCCGGAGCGTTGGCCGGATGGGGTCGAAGACACCGCGCACGCATCTGAGTGGCCATAACTTCCCGTTCGGATCCAGTTTTTGGCCACGTTTTTTTCCCAGGTGCAGAATCACATGGAGCACACCCTGAAGGGCGAAAACGGAGAAAACCACATTTCAAAAAAATAAATATAAAATATAAAACACAAGAAGAACCGGTCAGGTCAAATTCAACGTCCTCCTTGCGACATTCTAACCGTGCCGCCTCATTGGCACCGTCGCGGCATGATCCTGGACCGCCCACCACCTAGGATGTTCCGAGACAGTGCCTCCCTCAGTATAGGCCTCCCCGGTACTATCATCTTCACGATTCCGGTGCTGATAGGTCCCGGAGCGTTGGCCGGATGGGGTCGAAGACACCGCGCACGCATCTGAATGGCCATAACTTCCCCGTTCGGATCCAGTTTTTGGCCACGTTTTTTTTCCCAGGTGCAGAATCACATGTAGCACACCCTGAAGGGCGAAAACGGAGAAAACCACATTTCAAAAGAAATAAATATAAAATATAAAACACAAGAAGAACCGGTCAGGTCAAATTCAACGTCCTCCTTGCGACATTCTAACCGTGCCGCCTCATTGGCACCGTCGCGGCATGATCCTGGACCGCCCACCACCTAGGATGTTCCGAGACAGTGCCTCCCTCAGTATAGGCCTCCCCGGTACTATCATCTTCACGATTCCGGTGCTGATAGGTCCCGGAGCGTTGGCCGGATGGGGTCGAAGACACCGCGCACGCATCTGAATGGCCATAACTTCCCCGTTCGGATCCAGTTTTGGGCCACGTTTTTTTTTCCCAGGTGCAGAATCACATGTAGCACACCCTGAAGGGCGAAAACAGAGAAAACCACATTTCAAAAGAAATAAATATAAAATATCAAACCCAAGAAGAACCGGTCAGGTCAAATTCAACGTCCTCCTTGCGACATTCTAACCGTGCCGCCTCATTGGCACCGTCGCGGCATGATCCTGGACCGCCCACCACCTAGGATGTTCCGAGACAGTGCCTCCCTCAGTATAGGCCTCCCCGGTACTATCATCTTCACGATTCCGGTGCTGATAGGTCCCGGAGCGTTGGCCGGATGGGGTCGAAGACACCGCGCACGCATCTGAATGGCCATAACTTCCCCGTTCGGATCCAGTTTTGGGCCACGTTTTTTTTTCCCAGGTGCAGAATCACATGTAGCACACCCTGAAGGGCGAAAACAGAGAAAACCACATTTCAAAAGAAATAAATATAAAATATCAAACCCAAGAAGAACCGGTCAGGTCAAATTCAACGTCCTCCTTGCGACATTCTAACCGTGCCGCCTCATTGGCACCGTCGCGGCATGATCCTGGACCGCCCACCACCTAGGATGTTCCGAGACAGTGCCTCCCTCAGTATAGGCCTCCCCGGTACTATCATCTTCACGATTCCGGTGCTGATAGGTCCCGGAGCGTTGGCCGGATGGGGTCGAAGACACCGCGCACGCATCTGAATGGCCATAACTTCCCCGTTCGGATCCAGTTTTGGGCCACGTTTTTTTTTCCCAGGTGCAGAATCACATGTAGCACACCCTGAAGGGCGAAAACAGAGAAAACCACATTTCAAAAGAAATAAATATAAAATATCAAACCCAAGAAGAACCGGTCAGGTCAAATTCAACGTCCTCCTTGCGACATTCTAACCGTGCCGCCTCATTGGCACCGTCGCGGCATGATCCTGGACCGCCCACCACCTAGGATGTTCCGAGACAGTGCCTCCCTCAGTATAGGCCTCCCCGGTACTATCATCTTCACGATTCCGGTGCTGATAGGTCCCGGAGCGTTGGCCGGATGGGGTCGAAGACACCGCGCACGCATCTGAATGGCCATAACTTCCCCGTTCGGATCCAGTTTTGGGCCACGTTTTTTTTCCCAGGTGCAGAATCACATGTAGCACACCCTGAAGGGCGAAAACAGAGAAAACCACATTTCAAAAGAAATAAATATAAAATATCAAACCCAAGAAGAACCGGTCAGGTCAAATTCAACGTCCTCCTTGCGACATTCTAACCGTGCCGCCTCATTGGCACCGTCGCGGCATGATCCTGGACCGCCCACCACCTAGGATGTTCCGAGACAGTGCCTCCCTCAGTATAGGCCTCCCCGGTACTATCATCTTCACGATTCCGGTGCTGATAGGTCCCGGAGCGTTGGCCGGATGGGGTCGAAGACACCGCGCACGCATCTGAATGGCCATAACTTCCCCGTTCGGATCCAGTTTTTGGGCCACGTTTTTTTTCCCAGGTGCAGAATCACATGGAGCACACCCTGAAGGGCGAAAACGGAGAAAACCACATTTCAAAAGAAATAAATATAAAATATAAAACACAAGAAGAACCGGTCAGGTCAAATTCAACGTCCTCCTTGCGACATTCTAACCGTGCCGCCTCATTGGCACCGTCGCGGCATGATCCTGGACCGCCCACCACCTAGGATGTTCCGAGACAGTGCCTCCCTCAGTATAGGCCTCCCCGGTACTATCATCTTCACGATTCCGGTGCTGATAGGTCCCGGAGCGTTGGCCGGATGGGGTCGAAGACACCGCGCACGCATCTGAATGGCCATAACTTCCCCGTTCGGATCCAGTTTTGGGCCACGTTTTTTTTCCCAGGTGCAGAATCACATGGAGCACACCCTGAAGGGCGAAAACGGAGAAAACCACATTTCAAAAGAAATAAATATAAAATATCAAACCCAAGAAGAACCGGTCAGGTCAAATTCAACGTCCTCCTTGCGACATTCTAACCGTGCCGCCTCATTGGCACCGTCGCGGCATGATCCTGGACCGCCCACCACCTAGGATGTTCCGAGACAGTGCCTCCCTCAGTATAGGCCTCCCCGGTACTATCATCTTCACGATTCCGGTGCTGATAGGTCCCGGAGCGTTGGCCGGATGGGGTCGAAGACACCGCGCACGCATCTGAATGGCCATAACTTCCCCGTTCGGATCCAGTTTTTGGGCCACGTTTTTTTTCCCAGGTGCAGAATCACATGGAGCACACCCTGAAGGGCGAAAACGGAGAAAACCACATTTCAAAAAAAATAAATATAAAATATAAAACACAAGAAGAACCGGTCAGGTCAAATTCAACGTCCTCCTTGCGACATTCTAACCGTGCCGCCTCATTGGCACCGTCGCGGCATGATCCTGGACCGCCCACCACCTAGGATGTTCCGAGACAGTGCCTCCCTCAGTATAGGCCTCCCCGGTACTATCATCTTCACGATTCCGGTGCTGATAGGTCCCGGAGCGTTGGCCGGATGGGGTCGAAGACACCGCGCACGCATCTGAATGGCCATAACTTCCCCGTTCGGATCCAGTTTTTGGGCCACGTTTTTTTTTCCCAGGTGCAGAATCACATGGAGCACACCCTGAAGGGCGAAAACGGAGAAAACCACATTTCAAAAAAATAAATATAAAATATAAAACACAAGAAGAACCGGTCAGGTCAAATTCAACGTCCTCCTTGCGACATTCTAACCGTGCCGCCTCATTGGCACCGTCGCGGCATGATCCTGGACCGCCCACCACCTAGGATGTTCCGAGACAGTGCCTCCCTCAGTATAGGCCTCCCCGGTACTATCATCTTCACGATTCCGGTGCTGATAGGTCCCGGAGCGTTGGCCGGATGGGGTCGAAGACACCGCGCACGCATCTGAATGGCCATAACTTCCCCGTTCGGATCCAGTTTTTGGGCCAAGTTTTTTTTTCCCAGGTGCAGAATCACATGGAGCACACCCTGAAGGGCGAAAACAGAGAAAACCACATTTCAAAAAAAATAAATATAAAATATAAAACCTAAGAAGAACCTGGTCAGGTCAAATTCAACGTCCTCCTTGCGACATTCTAACCGTGCCGCCTCATTGGCACCGTCGCGGCATGATCCTGGGACCGCCCACCACCTAGGATGTTCCGAGACAGTGCCTCCCTCAGTATAGGCCTCCCCGGTACTATCATCTTCACGATTGCCGGTGCTGATAGGTCCCGGAAGCGTTGGCCGGATGGGGTCGAAGACACCGCGCACGCATCTGAATGGCCATAACTTCCCCGTTCGGATCCAGTTTTGGGCCACGTTTTTTTTTCCCAGGTGCAGAATCACATGGAGCACACCCTGAAGGGCGAAAACGGAGAAAACCACATTTCAAAAAAAATAAATATAAAATATAAAACACAAGAAGAACCGGTCAGGTCAAATTCAACGTCCTCCTTGCGACATTCTAACCGTGCCGCCTCATTGGCACCGTCGCGGCATGATCCTGGACCGCCCACCACCTAGGATGTTCCGAGACAGTGCCTCCCTCAGTATAGGCCTCCCCGGTACTATCATCTTCACGATTCCGGTGCTCATAGGTCCCGGAGCGTTGGCCGGATGGGGTCGAAGACACCGCGCACGCATCTGAATGGCCATAACTTTCCCCGTTCGGATCCAGTTTTGGGCCACGTTTTTTTTCCCAGGTGCAGAATCACATGTAGCACACCCTGAAGGGCGAAAACAGAGAAAACCACATTTCAAAAGAAATAAATATAAAATATCAAACCCAAGAAGAACCGGTCAGGTCAAATTCAACGTCCTCCTTGCGACATTCTAACCGTGCCGCCTCATTGGCACCGTCGCGGCATGATCCTGGACCGCCCACCACCTAGGATGTTCCGAGACAGTGCCTCCCTCAGTATAGGCCTCCCCGGTACTATCATCTTCACGATTCCGGTGCTGATAGGTCCCGGAACGTTGGCCGGATGGGGTCGAAGACACCGCGCACGCATCTGAATGGCCATAACTTCCCCGTTCGGATCCAGTTTTGGGCCTACGTTTTTTTTCCCAGGTGCAGAATCACATGGAGCACACCCTGAAGGGCGAAAACGGAGAAAACCACATTTCAAAAAAATAAATATAAAATATAAAACACAAGAAGAACCGGTCAGGTCAAATTCAACGTCCTCCTTGCGACATTCTAACCGTGCCGCCTCATTGGCACCGTCGCGGCATGATCCTGGACCGCCCACCACCTAGGATGTTCCGAGACAGTGCCTCCCTCAGTATAGGCCTCCCCGGTACTATCATCTTCACGATTCCGGTGCTAATAGGTCCCGGAGCGTTGGCCGGATGGGGTCGAAGACACCGCGCACGCATCTGAATGGCCATAACTTTCCCGTTCGGATCCAGTTTTGGGCCACGTTTTTTTTCCCAGGTGCAGAATCACATGTAGCACACCCTGAAGGGCGAAAACAGAGAAAACCACATTTCAAAAGAAATAAATATAAAATATCAAACCCAAGAAGAACCGGTCAGGTCAAATTCAACGTCCTCCTTGCGACATTCTAACCGTGCCGCCTCATTGGCACCGTCGCGGCATGATCCTGGACCGCCCACCACCTAGGATGTTCCGAGACAGTGCCTCCCTCAGTATAGGCCTCCCCGGTACTATCATCTTCACGATTCCGGTGCTGATAGGTCCCGGAGCGTTGGCCGGATGGGGTCGAAGACACCGCGCACGCATCTGAATGGCCATAACTTCCCCGTTCGGATCCAGTTTTTGGCCACGTTTTTTTTTCCCAGGTGCAGAATCACATGTAGCACACCCTGAAGGGCGAAAACGGAGAAAAGCCACATTGCAAAAAAATAAATATAAAATATAAAACACAAGAAGAACCGGTCAGGTCAAATTCAACGTCCTCCTTGCGACATTCAAACCGTGCCGCCTCATTGGCACCGTCGCGGCATGATCCTGGACCGCCCACCACCTAGGATGTTCCGAGACAGTGCCTCCCTCAGTATAGGCCTCCCCGGTACTATCATCTTCACGATTCCGGTGCTGATAGGTCCCGGAGCGTTGGCCGGATGGGGTCGAAGACACCGCGCACGCATCTGAATGGCCATAACTTCCCCGTTCGGATCCAGTTTTGGGCCAAGTTTTTTTTCCCAGGTGCAGAATCACATGGAGCACACACTGAAGGGCGAAAACAGAGAAAACCACATTTCAAAAAAAATAAATATAAAATATAAAACCTAAGAAGAACTGGTCAGGTCAAATTCAACGTCCTCCTTGCCACATTCTAACCGTGCAGCCTCATTGGCACCGTCGCGGCATGATCTGGGACCGCCCACCACCTAGGATGTTCCGAGACAGTGCCTCCCTCAGTATAGGCCTCCCCGGTACTATCATCTTCACGATTGCAGTGCTGATAGGTCCCGGAACGTTGGCCGGATGGGGTCGAAGACACCGCGCACGCATCTGAATGGCAATAACTTCCCCGTTCGGATCCAGTTTTGGGCTATGTTTTTTTTCCCAGGTGCAGAATCACATGGAGCACACCCTGAAGGGCGAAAACGGAGAAAGCCACATTTCAAAAAAAATAAATATAAAATATAAAACACAAGAAGAACCGGTCAGGTCAAATTCAACGTCCTCCTTGCGAGATTCTAACCGTGCCGCCTCATTGGCACCGTCGCGGCATGATCCTGGACCGCCCACCACCTAGGATGTTCCGAGACAGTGCCTGCCTCAGTATAGGCCTCCCCGGTACTATCATCTTCACGATTCCGGTGCTCATAGGTCCCGGAGCGTTGGCCGGATGGGGTCGAAGACACCGCGCACGCATCTGAATGGCCATAACTTTCCCGTTCGGATCCAGTTTTGGGCCACGTTTTTTTTCCCAGGTGCAGAATCACATGTAGCACACCCTGAAGGGCGAAAACAGAGAAAACCACATTTCAAAAGAAATAAATATAAAATATCAAACCCAAGAAGAACCGGTCAGGTCAAATTCAACGTCCTCCTTGCGACATTCTAACCGTGCCGCCTCATTGGCACCGTCGCGGCATGATCCTGGACCGCCCACCACCTAGGATGTTCCGAGACAGTGCCTCCCTCAGTATAGGCCTCCCCGGTACTATCATCTTCACGATTGCAGTGCTGATAGGTCCCGGAACGTTGGCCGGATGGGGTCGAAGACACCGCGCACGCATCTGAATGGCAATAACTTCCCCGTTCGGATCCAGTTTTGGGCTATGTTTTTTTTTCCCAGGTGCAGAATCACATGGAGCACACCCTGAAGGGCGAAAACGGAGAAAACCACATTTCAAAAAAAATAAATATAAAATATAAAACACAAGAAGAACCGGTCAGGTCAAATTCAACGTCCTCCTTGCGACATTCTAACCGTGCCGCCTCATTGGCACCGTCGCGGCATGATCCTGGACCGCCCACCACCTAGGATGTTCCGAGACAGTGCCTGCCTCAGTATAGGCCTCCCCGGTACTATCATCTTCACGATTCCGGTGCTCATAGGTCCCGGAGCGTTGGCCGGATGGGGTCGAAGACACCGCGCACGCATCTGAATGGCCATAACTTTCCCGTTCGGATCCAGTTTTGGGCCACGTTTTTTTTCCCAGGTGCAGAATCACATGTAGCACACCCTGAAGGGCGAAAACAGAGAAAACCACATTTCAAAAGAAATAAATATAAAATATCAAACCCAAGAAGAACCGGTCAGGTCAAATTCAACGTCCTCCTTGCGACATTCTAACCGTGCCGCCTCATTGGCACCGTCGCGGCATGATCCTGGACCGCCCACCACCTAGGATGTTCCGAGACAGTGCCTCCCTCAGTATAGGCCTCCCCGGTACTATCATCTTCACGATTGCAGTGCTGATAGGTCCCGGAACGTTGGCCGGATGGGGTCGAAGACACCGCGCACGCATCTGAATGGCAATAACTTCCCCGTTCGGATCCAGTTTTGGGCTATGTTTTTTTTCCCAGGTGCAGAATCACATGGAGCACACCCTGAAGGGCGAAAACGGAGAAAACCACATTTCAAAAAAAATAAATATAAAATATAAAACACAAGAAGAACCGGTCAGGTCAAATTCAACGTCCTCCTTGCGACATTCTAACCGTGCCGCCTCATTGGCACCGTCGCGGCATGATCCTGGACCGCCCACCACCTAGGATGTTCCGAGACAGTGCCTCCCTCAGTATAGGCCTCCCCGGTACTATCATCTTCACGATTCCGGTGCTAATAGGTCCCGGAGCGTTGGCCGGATGGGGTCGAAGACACCGCGCACGCATCTGAATGGCCATAACTTTCCCGTTCGGATCCAGTTTTGGGCCACGTTTTTTTTCCCAGGTGCAGAATCACATGTAGCACACCCTGAAGGGCGAAAACAGAGAAAACCACATTTCAAAAGAAATAAATATAAAATATCAAACCCAAGAAGAACCGGTCAGGTCAAATTCAACGTCCTCCTTGCGACATTCTAACCGTGCCGCCTCATTGGCACCGTCGCGGCATGATCCTGGACCGCCCACCACCTAGGATGTTCCGAGACAGTGCCTCCCTCAGTATAGGCCTCCCCGGTACTATCATCTTCACGATTCCGGTGCTGATAGGTCCCGGAGCGTTGGCCGGATGGGGTCGAAGACACCGCGCACGCATCTGAATGGCCATAACTTCCCCGTTCGGATCCAGTTTTTGGCCACGTTTTTTTTCCCAGGTGCAGAATCACATGGAGCACACCCTGAAGGGCGAAAACGGAGAAAAGCACATTGCAAAAAAAATAAATATAAAATATAAAACACAAGAAGAACCGGTCAGGTCAAATTCAACGTCCTCCATGCGACATTCAAACCGTGCCGCCTCATTGGCACCGTCGCGGCATGATCCGGGACCGCCCACCACCTAGGATGTTCCGAGACAGTGCCTCCCTCAGTATAGGCCTCCCCGGTACTATCATCTTCACGATTCCGGTGCTGATAGGTCCCGGAGCGTTGGCCGGATGGGGTCGAAGACACCGCGCACGCATCTGAATGGCCATAACTTCCGCGTTCGGATCCAGTTTTGGGCCACGTTTTTTTTCCTAGGTGCAGAATCACATGGAGCACACCCTGAAGGGCGAAAACAGAGAAAACCACATTTCAAAAGAAATAAATATAAAATATCAAACCCAAGAAGAACCGGTCAGGTCAAATTCAACGTCCTCCTTGCGACATTCTAACCGTGCCGCCTCATTGGCATCGTCGCGGCATGATCCTGGACCGCCCACCACCTAGGATGTTCCGAGACAGTGCCTCCCTCAGTATAGGCCTCCCCGGTACTATCATCTTCACGATTCCGGTGCTGATAGGCCACGGAGCGTTGGCCGGATGGGGTCGAAGACACCGCGCACGCATCTGAATGGCCTTAACTTCCCCGTTCGGATCCAGTTTTTGGCCACGGTTTTTTTCCCAGGTGCAGAATCACATGGAGCACACCCTGAAGGGCGAAAACGGAGAAAACCACATTTCAAAAAAAATAAATATAAAATATAAAACACAAGAAGAACCGGTCAGGTCAAATTCAACGTCCTCCTTGCGACATTCTAACCGTGCCGCCTTATTGGCACCGTCGCGGCATGATCCGGGACCGCCCACCACCTAGGATGTTCCGAGACAGTGCCTCCCTCAGTATAGGCCTCCCCGGTACTATCATCTTCACGATTCCGGTGCTGATAGGTCCCGGAGCGTTGGCCGGATGGGGTCGAAGACACCGCGCACGCATCTGAATGGCCATAACTTCCCCGTTCGGATCCAGTTTTTGGCCACGTTTTTTTTCCCAGGTGCAGAATCACATGGAGCACACCCTGAAGTTCGAAAACAGAGAAAACCACATTTCAAAAAAAATAAATATAAAATATAAAACACAAGAAGAACCGGTCAGGTCAAATTCAACGTCCTCCTTGCGACATTCTAACCGTGCCGCCTCATTGGCACCGTCGCGGCATGATCCTAGACCGCCCAACACCTAGGATGTTCCGAGACAGTGCCTCCCTCAGTATAGGCCTCCCCGGTACTATCATCTTCACGATTCCAGTTGTGGCGGAACCGCCGATTTAATCCGGGCTAAGCACACCTGCCACCTCTGGCTTGCAGTGCGATTAGACCGAACTAAACCCGGTCGTCCGTCGAGAGTCATTCGACTCCCGATATTACCTTTTCCCAGAGGAACCGACATCATACACATCCGACTCACGATGGAGCCACAACAGAAACATCATCACAGGCAGTTAAATAGCATAAAAGTAGATTTATTTACAAACCAGTTTTACATAAAATACCCGTCCAACATAATATTATACAGTAGCAAGTTTGAAAGTTTCTCGCAGCGGAAAATATAAGTTTAGGTCAACATGTTATCACCAAAAGTTTTGCATTGGAGGTACAACACCGAGCCCACCGATGTTGTCCTCGTGCCACTTAGTCACTTCATCCTACATGAGGGCATGCCCCACCTCCGACACAGGTGCACACCATGAATTCCATACCTGCGCTCAAAATGTGGGGGCAAACCCTGAGTACTAATTACTCAGTAGGTCTTAATGGATTTGGCTTACGGCTGACGCGAAGCAGCTTACTAACAAGTAGATCCTTAGCTTTTAGTTTTTAACAGCAGCTTAATTAACATAAAAACAAGTTTCATTGTCTCTATGATTGCCAACATAGCAGTAAAGCTTTGCAAGATAACAACTCAGCTCAATCATGTAGTATTCCAAAAACCATGAGTATTAAGGTACCGGAAGTTTAAGTAATTACTACGTTGCCCGACAGTGATATTGGCATTCCCACACCTGGTGGGCATCAGCGATTCGAATCGATTTTAATTCCCGGGAATAACTATCATGCCAGGGGTATATGCTTACTAGCCATCGCGTTCCCACATATCGCCCCAATCTTAACCTGCCTCGTCCCAAGTTCGATTCACTCCCGCCTAGCCCCCGGGTTGTGCCCCCATGACGAGTCTGCCGACATCTCGGTCTCCCCATCATGAGTACCAAGCTCCCCCGGGCCACCTTCCTCTCAACCAGCGGGTAGGAACGTGTCTCTGTGCTTCGGACGAGCCCAGGAAAGACTTTTCCGGTCCCATTCCCCGGATAAGCACTTTAGCAATGTTATGCCGATCAGCAGACGAACAGCGGACGGGCCTTAAACGACTCGGGCGGAGTCCGGGTGCGACATCATGATAAAGGAAATACTGAAATAAATCTCCGCCCGGTCTCTATTTAACTTCATGAGCAACAGTAATAAGTGATATGACTGTAAGCTTTTTGTAACTTTGAAAACACCTACGTGACGAGTACACACACTCGTGTCTACCCGTACCTAGCAATTTCTAGGCATACTCGTCCTACGAACTCTATGTATAGGTGCTAAGGCCAGGACGGCCAGGAAGTCTAATGCAATTGTTTCCAAACAACTCCTAATGCATATGTGTAATCATCAAGTATAATTTATTTGCTGGGAGAGTATGGTCCTGCCTACCTTCTTCACTAAGGTCAGTAGCTTCCTCCGGAGCGTAGTCGGGTTCCTGCTGCTGGTCCTCTGGCTCTGGGTGCAGTTCCTCCTCTGGCTCCGTCACGATCGGTTGGTCCGTTGGTGGTTCTTCGTTCGCGGAATCTATATGCATATCAGGATGCAAAAGGAGTATGTATTACTGTAATGCTTCTTCATGATGCAGATGTAGATGCGATACGGTGAATCATGATGTATGGAAAAGAGTTACGCATATTGAGGCGAAAGTTGTTTCGCACTAAGAAATCGTACAAGCCATCATCTACGACAGCTTAGCTTGTCACATAAAATAACGTGGTGTGTGACTGAGTTGCATCGATTTATGCGAAAAGATCGATGTCTACTACCATCTAGAACTCTTTTATGCTATAAGGAGCACAATAAACTAGGTATAACCATTTAGAACCTAATTTTTATATAAACAACATTTCTTCATTTATTTCCATGCTAAAAACACATATAGGGGCAAAATGGTAATTAGCAGTGGACATTTGAGCTACCAAAATTTTCATAGAGCCTACACAGAATAAAAAGGTCTCTGCCCAAATTTCACAATTTTTGGAGTTCATTTTAGCCATATTTCCTATTTATCGAGGTTTTTCATGCTTACACAAAAACAGGGGCAAAACTGTCTTTTCCTACTCAACCATCATACCCATTCTGTAGATCTATTTATTAGGAACAAAATGCAACAAAGTTTGCTATTTTTGGATTTTTATACACTTTACTATGATTTTTCAAAGTTTCAGCCCTTTTTAAAAGCATTTTAATCGAAATTAAACAGATCCAGGACCTATCGGTAAATATCTGTAGCTTCTGAGGGTTCCTGTGCAAGATTTACAAGACTCAGTATACAGTGCTCGGTATGGAAACGTAAAACTGTTAAACTCGGAGGACGGTATCGCAAAAAGTCCGTCTTCCTCCTCCCGTCGTCTTCCTCCTCGCGACGGGAGGGGGAGCTCCGGCGGCGCGCGGCCAATCTCGGCCCTGCGGGGCTCGGGAGCTCGCCGCGGAGTGCCGGGGAGAGATAGGAGAAGACGGGGAGCTTTACCCACTACCTCAGACTGCGGGGGAGATCGCGGAGAGGGTCGGCGACGAATGCCCCTGGCCGGCGAGGTCCGGCGGTGCAATACGCCGAAGTGGGAGGGTCTCGGGCGACGCGGTCTAGACGGAAGGGTAGAGTCGAGGGCGGCGAAGCTCGGCGTGGTGACGGTTGAGTTCAGGAGTGGCCGGAGGTGGCTGGGGGCGAGCTCGCGGTGCGTCGGCAATGGCGGACGCGCGGGGAGGAAGGGGAAAAACCGGAGAGCGCGAGCGCGTGGAGGAAAGCTCGAGAAATAGACTCGGCCTCGCCCTCGCCCCGGTGACACGCTGCGCGCGCGCTGTCCGCGCGCGGCAGGGGCGCGTGGCCGCGGCGGCCGGGAAGGCCGGCGCGTGGCCACGGCCGCTCGGCGGCAGCGCCGCGTGGGCGCGCGCGGGCGGGGAGAGAGAAGGGAGCGCGCGCGGGTGAACCGGGTCTATGGACCACTGTGGCTGACAGGTGGGGCCATTCCTAGAAACTGTGAGTACGGTGTATGGACCCGGTGCATCGAGTGAGGGAGCGGGGAAGAGCCGTCGGTGCGCTGGCGCGGGCGGGGCTGACAGGTGGGTCCCGCCTGTCATACAGACGAGGGAATAAAAGAAATTCGAAAAAGATAAACCCCCTTTGACCAGCTGATTAGGTTTCTGAATTTTTGCAAATTTGACCAATTTAGAAGCCGAATTTGAAAAAGACCCAATTGAATGAAATGTTGTGCATTTTGAAATCTACAACTTTGTCAAAAGGACCTATACCAGATTCCAAATTTAAAATGATTTAAATTTGAAAATAACTTGCTGACTCCTGTTTGACCAATTAAAACCCCCAACTTGAAAATTATAAAAGTCCATTTTAGGTGCATTTTTATGAAAGGTGAACTATACCAAAGTTGCATAGAATCTCATGATCTACAACTTTGGTAATCATGACATGGCAAGATTTTGAATTTTGTTTCACAAAATTTTGAATTTACCAAACAGGGCTGAATTTGGCAAAATCACATTTTCCCATAAAATGACCCAAAACTTGATTTCAACATTCATGCATGCCAAAACACAAAATACCAAAGTCATTCCTTATGGGATTACCTACAAGTTTGGTATGTAAGGTTTTATGAAAAACACAATTGTATTAAAGTTATAACCAGAATACAAACACAGCTTTTTCTGAAAACTAGGTTTAGTTGCTCAATTGGCCTAGTTTATGCATGCTTTTCCAGATAAAAGGCCTCTGAAAAGATATCATTATGCTAAAGTTTTTAGTGCAAAGCATTTGAGATGCCTAAGGCATCACAACCCACCCCCCTTAAAGAAATCTCGTCCCGAGATTTTTGAAGTGTCGTGGGTGGTTAGACTGGTTGTAGTTAGTGTTGGGTGCACGTATTGAGTTTAGACCCAGAAGCTAAACTGTTATAACGTACCGAGTTGAGGTGGACGGCAGAAAACCAGGGTACTTAGTGTGTAGGTATTCTTCTTGCTCCCAAGTGGCTTCTTCTTCGGAGTGATTACTCCATTGAACTTTGTAGAAGTTAATTGTTTTCCGACGGGTCGATCTTTGCTTCTGATCGAGAATTTTTATGGGATGTTCTTCGTATGTGAGATCTGGTTCAATCTGAACTTGAGAGGTATCTACCACTTTCTCGGGTACCCTTAAGCACTTCTTTAATTGTGAGACATGAAACACATCATGAACTGCAGCCAGATGTGGTGGTAGTTCTAACCGATAAGCGACGGCTCCGCACTTTTCAATGATCTTGAATGGACCGACGTACCTTGGTGCTAACTTTCCTTTCACCCCAAATCGTTGTACCCCTTTCATCGGAGAGACTTTGAGATACACATGATCTCCCTCAACAAAGACTAGTGGCCTCCTTCTTTTATCCGAGTAACTTTTCTGTCTGGACTGTGCTCTTTTGAGATGGTGGTGTATGAGTTTCACTTGTTCTTCGGCTTCTACCACTAAATCAGGCCCAAAGGTAACACGTTCACCTGGTTCGGACCAGTTTAGTGGTGTTCTGCATCTCCTACCATAAAGAGCTTCGAAAGGAGCCATTTCTAAGCTCTTTTGGTAGCTATTGTTATAAGCGAACTCTGCCAGGGGAAGGCATTCATCCCACTTAGTGGAATATGTCAGTGCACAAGCCCTTAACATATCTTCTAGAATTTGATTCACCCGTTCTACTTGACCACTGGTTTGAGGGTGGTATGCCGAACTTCGAATCACAGTGGTTCCGAGAGCAGATTGCAAATGCTCCCAGAAGCGGGACACAAATATCGAACCTCGATCGGAAGTGATGGTCTTGGGTACCCCATGTAGGGAAATAACTCGTGCAATATATAGCTCTGCATAGGTGGCGGCAGTATAATGAGTCTTGACGGGTAAGAAGTGTGCCGACTTGGTGAGCCGATCGACAATTACCCATATGGAATCATATCCTTTTTGGGTACGAGGCAAACCCACCACAAAATCCATGTGTATATCCTCCCATTTCCATGCTGGAATATCCAGTGGCTGAAGCATTCCAGCGGATTTTAAGTGATCAGCTTTTACTTTCTTGCACACGTCGCACTCAGACACATACTTGGCGATTTCTCGTTTCATACGGGTCCACCAAAACTTTTGCTTCAAGTCTTGGTACATCTTATTGCTGCCTGGATGTATCGTGAGTATTGACGCGTGCGCTTCGTCCAGTATCTTCTTTCTCAACTCCATGTCCTTGGGTACCACTAGGCGATTCTTGAACCACAGGACGCCTTGGTCATCAAGCGTGAAACACGCCTTCTTCTCTTCGCTAATACCTTCACGGATATGTGCCATACCCTTATCTTGCTTCTGAGCTTCTACGACTTGTGCCTTGATTGTGGGCTCAATAATGATACTATAGAGTTCTGCAGGCTGTCCTGGAGGTGTTTCAATGTCACTCATTTCACAGCAGATTACTCTTGCTGTAGGTCGGACCTCTATCACATTGCAATGAGCTTTTCGGCTTAGTGCATCTGCTACCACATTGGCCTTGCCTGGGTGGTAGTGTATCTCCAGATCATAATCTTTTATCAACTCTAACCATCGCCTCTGCCTCATATTGATTTCGGGTTGGGTGAAAACCGGGGGTCGCAGCCCCTCGAAATCCTGGTAAGTAATGCCACGTGGCCTGTACTCCCGCGGCTGTTGTTGCCCACGGGCTTGACGGTCTTCTGCTAATAACCGAATCAGCTCAGCTTGTTGGACCACCAAAGTGGCCAGCTCCGGCGGGGGTGGAGCGCCTTGCGCTGACTGCCCTGATGACTGCCCCGTGCGAGTGTTCACCATCTGCAAAATGGAATCATATGGGTTCAGCCCAATAGCCCATGTGCAGAAATATGGTGACAACAAGATCATAGGACTATAGGCAATTTGTGAGCACAGGTAAACTTGTAACAAAGCAGTTAGACTTTATCTCTCAAGGCCAAGCTTAACGACATCGCATCATTCGCATCATCCACGCGCACTCAACAGTTACTGCAACCATACTTATAGAGTCTTAATAAACTAAAGGTTTACTTAGTACACACATGGGCCGTCTCATCCATCCCATCAGAACACTAACTTCAAGTTCTACACTAGGTTACATGACGTACATAAGTGGGTTCTCTCGACCTCACCACTGTTTAGTACAGTCATGATATACTGCACGGAGCGATATAGTACAAAACATCGCTCACAACGTGCACCATTTACAAAAGGCTTCATCACACAACGCCATTGCCAAACTCTCTAATGCCCGTTACGCGCGTCAGACACCATGCTGCCCTCATCCTCCACCACAGGGGCAACTGAAGGATCCGGCTCGTACTGCGCCAGGCGCTGCTGTGCCTCAGCCAACTCTGCCTCCAGCTCCTCAATACGGTCCTGTGCATACATGTGCTGGTCACGGTAGTGGGCGACACGATCCTCGGCACGGAGATACATCCCGTGTACACTGTGAGCAAACTGCATGGTCGCAGCATAAGGCCTGGTGTCAATCCGCTCCTCCAGCATGTTGTGACGACGGAGCCACTCGTCGTCGTAACCGTCAGTGGGGAGGTAGCGCAGCACTGACATCCCTGCTGCACCCGAAGAACTGAGTGAGGTGATGGCTGCTAGGGTGACCTTGTCGTAAGCGTCCTCCTCATTGGCCCCGTAGACGGTGAGCGTCTGCCGGACCGCGGTGTGGCTCGAAGGAAGGACAACACTGGCCATGCAGTGTCCCTCCGCGTGCACCGTCTGCACTGAGAAGAAAGGGCACGGCCTGCGCCTCATCTCACGCAGAGCCCGACAAAGGATCTGCGCAAGGCCGTTCTCCTCACGGCAACGAGTGTGAACCATCCCATTCTCAAGCTGAGGAGGGGTGTGGGTCACTGGTGGGAGGGGAGCAGCCCTTCCCTCCTGTATGCGAAGTCCCCTCGCACTGGTGGCCTTACGAGCGGTTTGCTTGGTCCTGGCCATCTGTTTTTAAAAGAGATTTTAATCAGTGATAAGCATAGGTTGCATATAAGTTTAACGGTTAAGTGGGTGATGGGTGCGGAAAACATCATTGGACTTTCCTTTTACTTATTTGTCTTTTAGCGATAAACCCCTAAGTATGAACAAGTAAAAGTAAACATGATGCATGACTCGTCCTATCCGTTCTCGCATCACACACCTTATGTATAATGTATATATCTAACGAGTATCCGGTGACATATATGCACGGCACTCTCTAATGCAACTAGTCGTTCTCTATTCGTTCTTAAATTCGCACGTGGTTAGTGTACCTGCAGAAAAATGCATGCTCATATCATCATCATTACCATGACCAATCATTACCACTCTAACTCTAGAAGTGGCACCCACGAATTTCTTTAAGCTACGTCTGGTGGACGACGTAGTGGCGCCATTTCTCCCAACACACCCAGTCTTCCTCCAGTACTGGGGAATTGCTGGGGAGAGAAACGGTGGCCAACAAGATCTAGCTATAATTTTGGTTGAAGGAAAAGTGGTCACGAAACACCCCAATAGCGTGACCACCCCCCTTAAAAAGTTCTGCCCTATCAGCATGAATGCAGGGTTCGCAACAGTCCACAAATCCCAATAGCGCTCCACCAGTACTGGGGATGGCTATGGCCGAAATGTTGCTTCCCAAAGCGCCGAATATGCACATGAGTTCTATCTAGGTCAGAATGTTAGCGATGTCACCTGGTATTTCACTAACATCCTTAATAGGGGCATATCGATACTCTCACTTTTCAAATACTTCGGAAAGGGTTTTCGAAAATAGGTTTGCAAATCAAAACTGGATGATATGTCTGTTGTCTGTGTATGATCGGCTCTGATACCAGCTGTGGCGGAACCGCCGATTTAATCCGGGCTAAGCACACCTGCCACCTCTGGCTTGCAGTGCGATTAGACCGAACTAAACCCGGTCGTCCGTCGAGAGTCATTCGACTCCCGATATTACCTTTTCCCAGAGGAACCGACATCATACACATCCGACTCACGATGGAGCCACAACAGAAACATCATCACAGGCAGTTAAATAGCATAAAAGTAGATTTATTTACAAACCAGTTTTACATAAAATACCCGTCCAACATAATATTATACAGTAGCAAGTTTGAAAGTTTCTCGCAGCGGAAAATATAAGTTTAGGTCAACATGTTATCACCAAAAGTTTTGCATTGGAGGTACAACACCGAGCCCACCGATGTTGTCCTCGTGCCACTTAGTCACTTCATCCTACATGAGGGCATGCCCCACCTCCGACACAGGTGCACACCATGAATTCCATACCTGCGCTCAAAATGTGGGGGCAAACCCTGAGTACTAATTACTCAGTAGGTCTTAATGGATTTGGCTTACGGCTGACGCGAAGCAGCTTACTAACAAGTAGATCCTTAGCTTTTAGTTTTTAACAGCAGCTTAATTAACATAAAAACAAGTTTCATTGTCTCTATGATTGCCAACATAGCAGTAAAGCTTTGCAAGATAACAACTCAGCTCAATCATGTAGTATTCCAAAAACCATGAGTATTAAGGTACCGGAAGTTTAAGTAATTACTACGTTGCCCGACAGTGATATTGGCATTCCCACACCTGGTGGGCATCAGCGATTCGAATCGATTTTAATTCCCGGGAATAACTATCATGCCAGGGGTATATGCTTACTAGCCATCGCGTTCCCACATATCGCCCCAATCTTAACCTGCCTCGTCCCAAGTTCGATTCACTCCCGCCTAGCCCCCGGGTTGTGCCCCCATGACGAGTCTGCCGACATCTCGGTCTCCCCATCATGAGTACCAAGCTCCCCCGGGCCACCTTCCTCTCAACCAGCGGGTAGGAACGTGTCTCTGTGCTTCGGACGAGCCCAGGAAAGACTTTTCCGGTCCCATTCCCCGGATAAGCACTTTAGCAATGTTATGCCGATCAGCAGACGAACAGCGGACGGGCCTTAAACGACTCGGGCGGAGTCCGGGTGCGACATCATGATAAAGGAAATACTGAAATAAATCTCCGCCCGGTCTCTATTTAACTTCATGAGCAACAGTAATAAGTGATATGACTGTAAGCTTTTTGTAACTTTGAAAACACCTACGTGACGAGTACACACACTCGTGTCTACCCGTACCTAGCAATTTCTAGGCATACTCGTCCTACGAACTCTATGTATAGGTGCTAAGGCCAGGACGGCCAGGAAGTCTAATGCAATTGTTTCCAAACAACTCCTAATGCATATGTGTAATCATCAAGTATAATTTATTTGCTGGGAGAGTATGGTCCTGCCTACCTTCTTCACTAAGGTCAGTAGCTTCCTCCGGAGCGTAGTCGGGTTCCTGCTGCTGGTCCTCTGGCTCTGGGTGCAGTTCCTCCTCTGGCTCCGTCACGATCGGTTGGTCCGTTGGTGGTTCTTCGTTCGCGGAATCTATATGCATATCAGGATGCAAAAGGAGTATGTATTACTGTAATGCTTCTTCATGATGCAGATGTAGATGCGATACGGTGAATCATGATGTATGGAAAAGAGTTACGCATATTGAGGCGAAAGTTGTTTCGCACTAAGAAATCGTACAAGCCATCATCTACGACAGCTTAGCTTGTCACATAAAATAACGTGGTGTGTGACTGAGTTGCATCGATTTATGCGAAAAGATCGATGTCTACTACCATCTAGAACTCTTTTATGCTATAAGGAGCACAATAAACTAGGTATAACCATTTAGAACCTAATTTTTATATAAACAACATTTCTTCATTTATTTCCATGCTAAAAACACATATAGGGGCAAAATGGTAATTAGCAGTGGACATTTGAGCTACCAAAATTTTCATAGAGCCTACACAGAATAAAAAGGTCTCTGCCCAAATTTCACAATTTTTGGAGTTCATTTTAGCCATATTTCCTATTTATCGAGGTTTTTCATGCTTACACAAAAACAGGGGCAAAACTGTCTTTTCCTACTCAACCATCATACCCATTCTGTAGATCTATTTATTAGGAACAAAATGCAACAAAGTTTGCTATTTTTGGATTTTTATACACTTTACTATGATTTTTCAAAGTTTCAGCCCTTTTTAAAAGCATTTTAATCGAAATTAAACAGATCCAGGACCTATCGGTAAATATCTGTAGCTTCTGAGGGTTCCTGTGCAAGATTTACAAGACTCAGTATACAGTGCTCGGTATGGAAACGTAAAACTGTTAAACTCGGAGGACGGTATCGCAAAAAGTCCGTCTTCCTCCTCCCGTCGTCTTCCTCCTCGCGACGGGAGGGGGAGCTCCGGCGGCGCGCGGCCAATCTCGGCCCTGCGGGGCTCGGGAGCTCGCCGCGGAGTGCCGGGGAGAGATAGGAGAAGACGGGGAGCTTTACCCACTACCTCAGACTGCGGGGGAGATCGCGGAGAGGGTCGGCGACGAATGCCCCTGGCCGGCGAGGTCCGGCGGTGCAATACGCCGAAGTGGGAGGGTCTCGGGCGACGCGGTCTAGACGGAAGGGTAGAGTCGAGGGCGGCGAAGCTCGGCGTGGTGACGGTTGAGTTCAGGAGTGGCCGGAGGTGGCTGGGGGCGAGCTCGCGGTGCGTCGGCAATGGCGGACGCGCGGGGAGGAAGGGGAAAAAACCGGAGAGCGCGAGCGCGTGGAGGAAAGCTCGAGAAATAGACTCGGCCTCGCCCTCGCCCCGGTGACACGCTGCGCGCGCGCTGTCCGCGCGCGGCAGGGGCGCGTGGCCGCGGCGGCCGGGAAGGCCGGCGCGTGGCCACGGCCGCTCGGCGGCAGCGCCGCGTGGGCGCGCGCGGGCGGGGAGAGAGAAGGGAGCGCGCGCGGGTGAACCGGGTCTATGGACCACTGTGGCTGACAGGTGGGGCCATTCCTAGAAACTGTGAGTACGGTGTATGGACCCGGTGCATCGAGTGAGGGAGCGGGGAAGAGCCGTCGGTGCGCTGGCGCGGGCGGGGCTGACAGGTGGGTCCCGCCTGTCATACAGACGAGGGAATAAAAGAAATTCGAAAAAGATAAACCCCCTTTGACCAGCTGATTAGGTTTCTGAATTTTTGCAAATTTGACCAATTTAGAAGCCGAATTTGAAAAAGACCCAATTGAATGAAATGTTGTGCATTTTGAAATCTACAACTTTGTCAAAAGGACCTATACCAGATTCCAAATTTAAAATGATTTAAATTTGAAAATAACTTGCTGACTCCTGTTTGACCAATTAAAACCCCCAACTTGAAAATTATAAAAGTCCATTTTAGGTGCATTTTTATGAAAGGTGAACTATACCAAAGTTGCATAGAATCTCATGATCTACAACTTTGGTAATCATGACATGGCAAGATTTTGAATTTTGTTTCACAAAATTTTGAATTTACCAAACAGGGCTGAATTTGGCAAAATCACATTTTCCCATAAAATGACCCAAAACTTGATTTCAACATTCATGCATGCCAAAACACAAAATACCAAAGTCATTCCTTATGGGATTACCTACAAGTTTGGTATGTAAGGTTTTATGAAAAACACAATTGTATTAAAGTTATAACCAGAATACAAACACAGCTTTTTCTGAAAACTAGGTTTAGTTGCTCAATTGGCCTAGTTTATGCATGCTTTTCCAGATAAAAGGCCTCTGAAAAGATATCATTATGCTAAAGTTTTTAGTGCAAAGCATTTGAGATGCCTAAGGCATCACAACCCACCCCCCTTAAAGAAATCTCGTCCCGAGATTTTTGAAGTGTCGTGGGTGGTTAGACTGGTTGTAGTTAGTGTTGGGTGCACGTATTGAGTTTAGACCCAGAAGCTAAACTGTTATAACGTACCGAGTTGAGGTGGACGGCAGAAAACCAGGGTACTTAGTGTGTAGGTATTCTTCTTGCTCCCAAGTGGCTTCTTCTTCGGAGTGATTACTCCATTGAACTTTGTAGAAGTTAATTGTTTTCCGACGGGTCGATCTTTGCTTCTGATCGAGAATTTTTATGGGATGTTCTTCGTATGTGAGATCTGGTTCAATCTGAACTTGAGAGGTATCTACCACTTTCTCGGGTACCCTTAAGCACTTCTTTAATTGTGAGACATGAAACACAATTGTATTAAAGTTATAACCAGAATACAAACACAGCTTTTTCTGAAAACTAGGTTTAGTTGCTCAATTGGCCTAGTTTATGCATGCTTTTCCAGATAAAAGGCCTCTGAAAAGATATCATTATGCTAAAGTTTTTAGTGCAAAGCATTTGAGATGCCTAAGGCATCACACCAGTGCTAATAGGTCCCGGAGCGTTGGCCGGATGGGGTCGAAGACACCGCGCACGCATCTGAATGGCCATAACTTCCCCGTTCGGATCCAGTTTTTGGCCACGTTTTTTTTCCCAGGTGCAGAATCGCATGGAGCACACCCTGAAGGGCGAAAACGGAGAAAAGCACATTGCAAAAAAAATAAATATAAAATATAAAACACAAGAAGAACCGGTCAGGTCAAATTCAACGTCCTCCTTGTGACATTCAAACCGTGCCGCCTCATTGGCACCGTCGCGGCATGATCCTGGACCGCCCACCACCTAGGATGTTCCGAGACAGTGCCTCCCTCAGTATAGGCCTCCCCGGTACTATCATCTTCACGATTCCGGGGCTGATAGGTCCCGGAGCGTTGGCCGGATGGGGTCGAAGACACCGCGCACGCATCTGAATGGCAATAACTTCCCCGTTCGGATCCAGTTTTGGGCTATGTTTTTTTTCCCAGGTGCAGAATCACATGGAGCACACCCTGAAGGGCGAAAACGGAGAAAACCACATTTCAAAAAAAATAAATATAAAATATAAAACACAAGAAGAACCGGTCAGGTCAAATTTAACGTCCTCCTTGCGACATTCTAACCGTGCCGCCTCATTGGCACCGTCGCGGCATGATCCTGGACCGCCCACCACCTAGGATGTTCCGAGACAGTGCCTCCCTCAGTATAGGCCTCCCCGGTACTATCATCTTCACGATTCCGGTGCTAATAGGTCCCGGAGCGTTGGCCGGATGGGGTCGAAGACACCGCGCACGCATCTGAATGGCCATAACTTTCCCGTTCGGATCCAGTTTTGGGCCACGTTTTTTTTCCCAGGTGCAGAATCACATATAGCACACCCTGAAGGGCGAAAACAGAGAAAACCACATTTCAAAAGAAATAAATATAAAATATCAAACCCAAGAAGAACCGGTCAGGTCAAATTCAACGTCCTCCTTGCGACATTCTAACCGTGCCGCCTCATTGGCACCGTCGCGGCATGATCCTGGACCGCCCACCACCTAGGATGTTCCGAGACAGTGCCTCCCTCAGTATAGGCCTCCCCGGTACTATCATCTTCACGATTCCGGTGCTGATAGGTCCCGGAGCGTTGGCCGGATGGGGTCGAAGACACCGCGCACGCATCTGAATGGCCATAACTTCCCCGTTCGGATCCAGTTTTTGGCCACGTTTTTTTTCCCAGGTGCAGAATCACATGGAGCACACCCTGAAGGGCGAAAGCGGAGAAAACCACATTTCAAAAAAAATAAATATAAAATATAAAACCTAAGAAGAACTGGTCAGGTCAAATTCAACGTCCTCCTTGCCACATTCTAACCGTGCAGCCTCATTGGCACCGTCGCGGCATGATCTGGGACCGCCCACCACCTAGGATGTTCCGAGACAGTGCCTCCCTCAGTATAGGCCTCCCCGGTACTATCATCTTCACGATTGCGGTGCTGATAGGTCCCGGAACGTTGGCCGGATGGGGTCGAAGACACCGCGCACGCATCTGAATGGCAATAACTTCCCCGTTCGGATCCAGTTTTGGGCGATGTTTTTTTTCCCAGGTGCAGAATCACATGGAGCACACCCTGAAGGGCGAAAACGGAGAAAACCACATTTCAAAAAAAATAAATATAAAATATAAAACACAAGAAGAACTGGTCAGGTCAAATTCAACGTCCTCCTTGCGACATTCTAACCGTGCCGCCTCATTGGCACCGTCGCGGCATGATCCTGGACCGCCCACCACCTAGGATGTTCCGAGACAGTGCCTCCCTCAGTATAGGCCTCCCCGGTACTATCATCTTCACGATTCCGGTGCTAATAGGTCCCGGAGCGTTGGCCGGATGGGGTCGAAGACACCGCGCACGCATCTGAATGGCCATAACTTTCCCGTTCGGATCCAGTTTTGGGCCACGTTTTTTTTCCCAGGTGCAGAATCACATGTAGCACACCCTGAAGGGCGAAAACAGAGAAAACCACATTTCAAAAGAAATAAATATAAAATATCAAACCCAAGAAGAACCGGTTCGGTCAAATTCAACGTCCTCCTTGCGACATTCTAACCGTGCCGCCTCATTGGCACCGTCGCGGCATGATCCTGGACCGCCCACCACCTAGGATGTTCCGAGACAGTGCCTCCCTCAGTATAGGCCTCCCCGGTACTATCATCTTCACGATTCCGGTGCTGATAGGTCCCGCAGCGTTGGCCGGATGGGGTCGAAGACACCGCGCACGCATCTGAATGGCCATAACTTCCCCGTTCGGATCCAGTTTTTGGCCACGTTTTTTTTCCCAGGTGCAGAATCACATGGAGCACACCCTGAAGGGCGAAAACGGAGAAAACCACATTTCAAAAAAAATAAATATAAAATATAAAACATAAGAAGAACCGGTCAGGTCAAATTCAACGTCCTCCTTGCCACATTCTAACCGTGCAGCCTCATTGGCACCGTCGCGGCATGATCTGGGACTGCCCACCACCTAGGATGTTCCGAGACAGTGCCTCCCTCAGTATAGGCCTCCCCGGTACTATCATCTTCACGATTCCGGTGCTGATAGGTCCCGGAGCGTTGGCCGGATGGGGTCGAAGACACCGCGCACGCATCTGAATGGCCATAACTTCCCCGTTCGGATCCAGTTTTGGGCCAAGTTTTTTTTCCCAGGTGCAGAATCACATGGAGCACACACTGAAGGTCGAAAACAGAGAAAACCACATTTCAAAAAAAATAAATATAAAATATAAAACCTAAGAAGAACTGGTCAGGTCAAATTCAACGTCCTCCATGCCACATTCTAACCGTGCAGCCTCATTGGCACCGTCGCGGTATGATCTGGGACCGCCCACCACCTAGGATGTTCCGAGACAGTGCCTCCCTCAGTATAGGCCTCCCCGGTACTATCATCTTCACGATTGCGGTGCTGATAGGTCCCGGAACGTTGGCCGGATGGGGTCGAAGACACCGCGCACGCATCTGAATGGCAATAACTTCCCCGTTCGGATCCAGTTTTGGGCTATGTTTTTTTTCCCAGGTGCAGAATCACATGTAGCACACCCTGAAGGGCGAAAACAGAGAAAACCACATTTCAAAAGAAATAAATATAAAATATCAAACCCAAGAAGAACCGGTCAGGTCAAATTCAACGTCCTCCTTGCGACATTCTAACCGTGCCGCCTCATTGGCACCGTCGCGGCATGATCCGGGACCGCCCACCACCTAGGATGTTCCGAGACAGTGCCTCCCTCAATATAGGCCTCCCCGGTACTATCATCTTCATGAATGGGGTGCTGATAGGTCCCGGAGCGATGGCCGGATGGGGTCGAAGACACCGCGCACGCATCTGAATGGCCATAACTTCCCCGTTCGGATCCAGTTTTGGGCCAAGTTTTTTTTCCCAGGTGCAGAATCACATGGAGCACACACTGAAGGGCGAAAACAGAGAAAACCACATTTCAAAAAAAATAAATATAAAATATAAAACATAAGAAGAACCGGTCAGGTCAAATTCAACGTCCTCCTTGCCACATTCTAACCGTGCAGCCTCATTGGCACCGTCGCGGCATGATCTGGGACTGCCCACCACCTAGGATGTTCTGAGACAGTGCCTCCCTCAGTATAGGCCTCCCCGGTACTATCATCTTCACGATTCCGGTGCTGATAGGTCCCGGAGCGTTGGCCGGATGGGGTCGAAGACACCGCGCACGCATCTGAATGGCCATAACTTCCCCGTTCGGATCCAGTTTTGGGCCAAGTTTTTTTTCCCAGGTGCAGAATCACATGGAGCACACACTGAAGGGCGAAAACAGAGAAAACCACATTTCAAAAAAAATAAATATAAAATATAAAACCTAAGAAGAACTGGTCAGGTCAAATTCAACGTCCTCCTTGCCACATTCTAACCGTGCAGCCTCATTGGCACCGTCGCGGTATGATCTGGGACCGCCCACCACCTAGGATGTTCCGAGACAGTGCCTCCCTCAGTATTGGCCTCCCCGGTACTATCATCTTCACGATTGCGGTGCTGATAGGTCCCGGAACGTTGGCCGGATGGGGTCGAAGACACCGCGCACGCATCTGAATGGCAATAACTTCCCCGTTCGGATCCAGTTTTGGGCTATGTTTTTTTTCCCAGGTGCAGAATCACATGTAGCACACCCTGAAGGGCGAAAACAGAGAAAACCACATTTCAAAAGAAATAAATATAAAATATCAAACCCAAGAAGAACCGGTCAGGTCAAATTCAACGTCCTCCTTGCGACATTCTAACCGTGCCGCCTCATTGGCACCGTCGCGGCATGATCCGGGACCGCCCACCACCTAGGATGTTCCGAGACAGTGCCTCCCTCAGTATAGGCCTCCCCGGTACTATCATCTTCATGAATGGGGTGCTGATAGGTCCCGGAGCGATGGCCGGATGGGGTCGAAGACACCGCGCACGCATCTGAATGGCCATAACTTCCCCGTTCGGATCCAGTTTTGGGCCAAGTTTTTTTTCCCAGGTGCAGAATCACATGGAGCACACACTGAAGGGCGAAAACAGAGAAAACCACATTTCAAAAAAAATAAATATAAAATATAAAACATAAGAAGAACCGGTCAGGTCAAATTCAACGTCCTCCTTGCCACATTCTAACCGTGCAGCCTCATTGGCACCGTCGCGGCATGATCTGGGACTGCCCACCACCTAGGATGTTCCGAGACAGTGCCTCCCTCAGTATAGGCCTCCCCGGTACTATCATCTTCACGATTCCGGTGCTGATAGGTCCCGGAGCGTTGGCCGGATGGGGTCGAAGACACCGCGCACGCATCTGAATGGCCATAACTTCCCCGTTCGGATCCAGTTTTGGGCCAAGTTTTTTTTCCCAGGTGCAGAATCACATGGAGCACACACTGAAGGGCGAAAACAGAGAAAACCACATTTCAAAAAAAATAAATATAAAATATAAAACCTAAGAAGAACTGGTCAGGTCAAATTCAACGTCCTCCTTGCCACATTCTAACCGTGCAGCCTCATTGGCACCGTCGCGGTATGATCTGGGACCGCCCACCACCTAGGATGTTCCGAGACAGTGCCTCCCTCAGTATAGGCCTCCCCGGTACTATCATCTTCACGATTGCGGTGCTGATAGGTCCCGGAACGTTGGCCGGATGGGGTCGAAGACACCGCGCACGCATCTGAATGGCAATAACTTCCCCGTTCGGATCCAGTTTTGGGCTATGTTTTTTTTCCCAGGTGCAGAATCACATGTAGCACACCCTGAAGGGCGAAAACAGAGAAAACCACATTTCAAAAGAAATAAATATAAAATATCAAACCCAAGAAGAACCGGTCAGGTCAAATTCAACGTCCTCCTTGCGACATTCTAACCGTGCCGCCTCATTGGCACCGTCGCGGCATGATCCGGGACCGCCCACCACCTAGGATGTTCCGAGACAGTGCCTCCCTCAGTATAGGCCTCCCCGGTACTATCATCTTCACGATTGCGGTGCTGATAGGTCCCGGAGCGATGGCCGGATGGGGTCGAAGACACCGCGCACGCATCTGAATGGCCATAACTTCCCCGTTCGGATCCAGTTTTGGGCCAAGTTTTTTTTCCCAGGTGCAGAATCACATGGAGCACACACTGAAGGGCGAAAACAGAGAAAACCACATTTCAAAAAAATTAAATATAAAATATAAAACATAAGAAGAACCGGTCAGGTCAAATTCAACGTCCTCCTTGCCACATTCTAACCGTGCAGCCTCATTGGCACCGTCGCGGCATGATCTGGGACTGCCCACCACCTAGGATGTTCCGAGACAGTGCCTCCCTCAATATAGGCCTCCCCGGTACTATCATCTTCATGAATGGGGTGCTGATAGGTCCCGGAACGTTGGCCGGATGGGGTCGAAGACACCGCGCACGCATCTGAATGGCCATAACTTCCCCGTTCGGATCCAGTTTTGGGCCAAGTTTTTTTTCCCAGGTGCAGAATCACATGGAGCACACACTGAAGGGCGAAAACAGAGAAAACCACATTTCAAAAAAATTAAATATAAAATATAAAACATAAGAAGAACCGGTCAGGTCAAATTCAACGTCCTCCTTGCCACATTCTAACCGTGCAGCCTCATTGGCACCGTCGCGGCATGATCTGGGACTGCCCACCACCTAGGATGTTCCGAGACAGTGCCTCCCTCAGTATAGGCCTCCCCGGTACTATCATCTTCACGATTGCGGTGCTGATAGGTCCCGGAACGTTGGCCCGATGGGGTCGAAGACACCGCGCACGCATCTGAATGGCAATAACTTCCCCGTTCGGATCCAGTTTTGGGCCAAGTTTTTTTTCCCAGGTAAAGAATCACATGGAGCACACACTGAAGGGCGAAAACAGAGAAAACCACATTTCAAAAAAAATAAATATAAAATATAAAACATAAGAAGAACCGGTCAGGTCAAATTCAACGTCCTCCTTGCCACATTCTAACCGTGCAGCCTCATTGGCACCGTCGCGGCATGATCTGGGACTGCCCACCACCTAGGATGTTCCGAGACAGTGCCTCCCTCAGTATAGGCCTCCCCGGTACTATCATCTTCACGACTGCGGTGCTGATAGGTCCCGGAACGTTGGCCGGATGGGGTCGAAGACACCGCGCACGCATCTGAATGGCAATAACTTCCCCGTTCGGATCCAGTTTTGGGCTATGTTTTTTTTCCCAGGTGCAGAATTACATGTAGCACACCCTGAAGGGCGAAAACAGAGAAAACCACATTTCAAAAGAAATAAATATAAAATATCAAACCCAAGAAGAACCGGTCAGGTCAAATTCAACGTCCTCCTTGCGACATTCTAGCCGTGCCGCCTCATTGGCACCGTCGCGGCATGATCTGGGACTGCCCACCACCTACGATGTTCCGAGACAGTGCCTCCCTCTGTATAGGCCCCCCCGGTACTATCATCTTCACGATTCCGGTGCTGATAGGTCCCGGAGCGTTGGCCGGATGGGGTCGAAGACACCGCGCACGCATCTGAATGGCCATAACTTCCCCGTTCGGATCCAGTTTTGGGCCAAGTTTTTTTTCCCAGGTGCAGAATCACATGGAGCACACACTGAAGGGCGAAAACAGAGAAAACCACATTTCAAAAAAAATAAATATAAAATATAAAACCTAAGAAGAACTGGTCAGGTCAAATTCAACGTCCTCCTTGCCACATTCTAACCGTGCAGCCTCATTGGCACCGTCGCGGCATGATCTGGGACCGCCCACCACCTAGGATGTTCCGAGACAGTGCCTCCCTCAGTATAGGCCTCCCCGGTACTATCATCTTCACGATTGCGGTGCTGATAGGTCCCGGAACGTTGGCCGGATGGGGTCGAAGACACCGCGCACGCATCTGAATGGCAATAACTTCCCCGTTCGGATCCAGTTTTGGGCTATGTTTTTTTTCCCAGGTGCAGAATCACATGTAGCACACCCTGAAGGGCGAAAACAGAGAAAACCACATTTCAAAAGAAATAAATATAAAATATCAAACCCAAGAAGAACCGGTCAGGTCAAATTAAACGTCCTCCTTGCGACATTCTAACCGTGCCGCCTCATTGGCACCGTCGCGGCATGATCCGGGACCGCCCACCACCTAGGATGTTCCGAGACAGTGCCTCCCTCAGTATAGGCCTCCCCGGTACTATCATCTTCATGAATGGGGTGCTGATAGGTCCCGGAGCGATGGCCGGATGGGGTCGAAGACACCGCGCACGCATCTGAATGGCCATAACTTCCCCGTTCGGATCCAGTTTTGGCCAAGTTTTTTTTCCCAGGTGCAGAATCACATGGAGCACACACTGAAGGGCGAAAACAGAGAAAACCACATTTCAAAAAAAATTAAATATAAAATATAAAACATAAGAAGAACCGGTCAGGTCAAATTCAACGTCCTCCTTGCCACATTCTAACCGTGCAGCCTCATTGGCACCGTCGCGGCATGATCTGGGACTGCCCACCACCTAGGATGTTCCGAGACAGTGCCTCCCTCAGTATAGGCCTCCCCGGTACTATCATCTTCACGATTGCGGTGCTGATAGGTCCCGGAACGTTGGCCAGATGGGGTCGAAGACACCGCGCACGCATCTGAATGGCAATAACTTCCCCATTCGGATCCAGTTTTGGGCCAAGTTTTTTTTCCCAGGTGCAGAATCACATGGAGCACACACTGAAGGGCGAAAACAGAGAAAACCACATTTCAAAAAAAATAAATATAAAATATAAAACATAAGAAGAACCGGTCAGGTCAAATTCAACGTCCTCCTTGCCACATTCTAACCGTGCAGCCTCATTGGCACCGTCGCGGCATGATCTGGGACTGCCCACCACCTAGGATGTTCCGAGACAGTGCCTCCCTCAGTATAGGCCTCCCCGGTACTATCATCTTCACGATTCCGGTGCTGATAGGTCCCGGAGCGTTGGCCGGATGGGGTCGAAGACACCGCGCACGCATCTGAATGGCCATAACTTCCCCGTTCGGATCCAGTTTTGGGCCAAGTTTTTTTCCCAGGTGCAGAATCACATGGAGCACACACTGAAGGGCGAAAACAGAGAAAACCACATTTCAAAAAAAATAAATATAAAATATAAAACCTAAGAAGAACTGGTCAGGTCAAATTCAACGTCCTCCTTGCCACATTCTAACCGTGCAGCCTCATTGGCACCGTCGCGGCATGATCTGGGACCGCCCACCACCTAGGATGTTCCGAGACAGTGCCTCCCTCAGTATAGGCCTCCCCGGTACTATCATCTTCACGATTGCGGTGCTGATAGGTCCCGGAACGTTGGCCGGATGGGGTCGAAGACACCGCGCACGCAACTGAATGGCAATAACTTCCCCGTTCGGATCCAGTTTTGGGCCAAGTTTTTTTTCCCAGGTGCAGAATCACATGGAGCACACACTGAAGGGCGAAAACAGAGAAAACCACATTTCAAAAAAATAAATATAAAATATAAAACATAAGAAGAACCGGTCAGGTCAAATTCAACGTCCTCCTTGCCACATTCTAACCGTGCAGCCTCATTGGCACCGTCGCGGCATGATCTGGGACTGCCCACCACCTAGGATGTTCCGAGACAGTGCCTCCCTCAGTATAGGCCTCCCCGGTACTATCACCTTCACGACTGCGGTGCTGATAGGTCCCGGAACGTTGGCCGGATGGGGTCGAAGACACCGCGCACGCATCTGAATGGCAATAACTTCCCCGTTCGGATCCAGTTTTGGGCTATGTTTTTTTTCCCAGGTGCAGAATTACATGTAGCACACCCTGAAGGGCGAAAACAGAGAAAACCACATTTCAAAAGAAATAAATATAAAATATCAAACCCAAGAAGAACCGGTCAGGTCAAATTCAACGTCCTCCTTGCGACATTCTAGCCGTGCCGCCTCATTGGCACCGTCGCGGCATGATCCGGGACCGCCCACCACCTAGGATGTTCCGAGACAGTGCCTCCCTCAGTATAGGCCTCCCCGGTACTATCATCTTCATGAATGGGGTGCTGATAGGTCCCGTAGCGATGGCCGGATGGGGTCGAAGACACCGCGCACGCATCTGAATGGCCATAACTTCCCCGTTCGGATCCAGTTTTGGGCCAAGTTTTTTTTCCCAGGTGCAGAATCACATGGAGCACACACTGAAGGGCGAAAACAGAGAAAACCACATTTCAAAAAAATTAAATATAAAATATAAAACATAAGAAGAACCGGTCAGGTCAAATTCAACGTCCTCCTTGCCACATTCTAACCGTGCAGCCTCATTGGCACCGTCGCGGCATGATCTGGGACTGCCCACCACCTAGGATGTTCCGAGACAGTGCCTCCCTCAGTATAGGCCTCCCCGGTACTATCATCTTCACGATTGCGGTGCTGATAGGTCCCGGAACGTTGGCCAGATGGGGTCGAAGACACCGCGCACGCATCTGAATGGCAATAACTTCCCCGTTCGGATCCAGTTTTGGGCCAAGTTTTTTTTCCCAGGTGCAGAATCACATGGAGCACACACTGAAGGGCGAAAACAGAGAAAACCACATTTCAAAAAAATAAATATAAAATATAAAACATAAGAAGAACCGGTCAGGTCAAATTCAACGTCCTCCTTGCCACATTCTAACCGTGCAGCCTCATTGGCACCGTCGCGGCATGATCTGGGACTGCCCACCACCTAGGATGTTCGGAGACAGTGCCTCCCTCAGTATAGGCCTCCCCGGTACTATCATCTTCACGACTGCGGTGCTGATAGGTCCCGGAACGTTGGCCGGATGGGGTCGAAGACACCGCGCACGCATCTGAATGGCAATAACTTCCCCGTTCGGATCCAGTTTTGGGCTATGTTTTTTTTCCCAGGTTCAGAATTACATGTAGCACACCCTGAAGGGCGAAAACAGAGAAAACCACATTTCAAAAGAAATAAATATAAAATATCAAACCCAAGAAGAACCGGTCAGGTCAAATTCAACGTCCTCCTTGCGACATTCTAGCCGTGCCGCCTCATTGGCACCGTCGCGGCATGATCCGGGACCGCCCACCACCTAGGATGTTCCGAGACAGTGCCTCCCTCAGTATAGGCCTCCCCGGTACTATCATCTTCATGAATGGGGTGCTGATAGGTCCCGGAGCGATGGCCGGATGGGGTCGAAGACACCGCGCACGCATCTGAATGGCCATAACTTCCCCGTTCGGATCCAGTTTTGGGCCAAGTTTTTTTTCCCAGGTGCAGAATCACATGGAGCACACACTGAAGGGCGAAAACAGAGAAAACCACATTTCAAAAAAATTAAATATAAAATATAAAACATAAGAAGAAACCGGTCAGGTCAAATTCAACGTCCTCCTTGCCACATTCTAACCGTGCAGCCTCATTGGCACCGTCGCGGCATGATCTGGGACTGCCCACCACCTAGGATGTTCCGAGACAGTGCCTCCCTCAGTATAGGCCTCCCCGGTACTATCATCTTCACGATTGCGGTGCTGATAGGTCCCGGAACGTTGGCCAGATGGGGTCGAAGACACCGCGCACGACATCTGAATGGCAATAACTTCCCCGTTCGGATCCAGTTTTGGGCCAAGTTTTTTTTTCCCAGGTGCAGAATCACATGGAGCACACACTGAAGGGCGAAAACAGAGAAAACCACATTTCAAAAAAATAAATATAAAATATAAAACATAAGAAGAACCGGTCAGGTCAAATTCAACGTCCTCCTTGCCACATTCTAACCGTGCAGCCTCATTGGCACCGTCGCGGCATGATCTGGGACTGCCCACCACCTAGGATGTTCCGAGACAGTGCCTCCCTCAGTATAGGCCTCCCCGGTACTATCACCTTCACGACTGCGGTGCTGATAGGTCCCGGAACGTTGGCCGGATGGGGTCGAAGACACCGCGCACGCATCTGAATGGCAATAACTTCCCCGTTCGGATCCAGTTTTGGGCTATGTTTTTTTTTCCCAGGTGCAGAATTACATGTAGCACACCCTGAAGGGCGAAAACAGAGAAAACCACATTTCAAAAGAAATAAATATAAAATATCAAACCCAAGAAGAACCGGTCAGGTCAAATTCAACGTCCTCCTTGCGACATTCTAGCCGTGCCGCCTCATTGGCACCGTCGCGGCATGATCCGGGACCGCCCACCACCTAGGATGTTCCGAGACAGTGCCTCCCTCAGTATAGGCCTCCCCGGTACTATCATCTTCATGATGGGGTGCTGATAGGTCCCGTAGCGATGGCCGGATGGGGTCGAAGACACCGCGCACGCATCTGAATGGCCATAACTTCCCCGTTCGGATACCAGTTTTGGGCCAAGTTTTTTTTCCCAGGTGCAGAATCACATGGAGCACACACTGAAGGGCGAAAACAGAGAAAACCACATTTCAAAAAATTAAATATAAAATATAAAACATAAGAAGAACCGGTCAGGTCAAATTCAACGTCCTCCTTGCCACATTCTAACCGTGCAGCCTCATTGGCACCGTCGCGGCATGATCTGGGACTGCCCACCACCTAGGATGTTCCGAGACAGTGCCTCCCTCAGTATAGGCCTCCCCGGTACTATCATCTTCACGATTGCGGTGCTGATAGGTCCCGGAACGTTGGCCAGATGGGGTCGAAGACACCGCGCACGCATCTGAATGGCAATAACTTCCCCGTTCGGATCCAGTTTTGGGCCAAGTTTTTTTTCCCAGGTGCAGAATCACATGGAGCACACACTGAAGGGCGAAAACAGAGAAAACCACATTTCAAAAAAATAAATATAAAATATAAAACATAAGAAGAACCGGTCAGGTCAAATTCAACGTCCTCCTTGCCACATTCTAACCGTGCAGCCTCATTGGCACCGTCGCGGCATGATCTGGGACTGCCCACCACCTAGGATGTTCCGAGACAGTGCCTCCCTCAGTATAGGCCTCCCCGGTACTATCATCTTCACGACTGCGGTGCTGATAGGTCCCGGAACGTTGGCCGGATGGGGTCGAAGACACCGCGCACTGCATCTGAATGGCAATAACTTCCCCGTTCGGATCCAGTTTTGGGCTATGTTTTTTTTCCCAGGTTCAGAATTACATGTAGCACACCCTGAAGGGCGAAAACAGAGAAAACCACATTTCAAAAGAAATAAATATAAAATATCAAACCAAGAAGAACCGGTCAGGTCAAATTCAACGTCCTCCTTGCGACATTCTAGCCGTGCCGCCTCATTGGCACCGTCGCGGCACGATCCGGGACCGCCCACCACCTAGGATGTTCCGAGACAGTGCCTCCCTCAGTATAGGCCTCCCCGGTACTATCATCTTCATGAATGGGGTGCTGATAGGTCCCGGAGCGATGGCCGGATGGGGTCGAAGACACCGCGCACGCATCTGAATGGCCATAACTTCCCCGTTCGGATCCAGTTTTGGGCCAAGTTTTTTTTCCCAGGTGCAGAATCACATGAGCACACACTGAAGGGCGAAAACAGAGAAAACCACATTTCAAAAGAAATTAAATATAAAATATCAAACCATAAGAAGAACCGGTCAGGTCAAATTCAACGTCCTCCTTGCCGACATTCTAACCGTGCAGCCTCATTGGCACCGTCGCGGCATGATCCTGGGACTGCCCACCACCTAGGATGTTCCGAGACAGTGCCTCCCTCAGTATAGGCCTCCCCGGTACTATCATCTTCACGATTGCGGTGCTGATAGGTCCCGGAAGCGTTGGCCAGATGGGGTCGAAGACACCGCGCACGCATCTGAATGGCAATAACTTCCCCGTTCGGATCCAGTTTTGGGCCAAGTTTTTTTTCCCAGGTGCAGAATCACATGGAGCACACACTGAAGGGCGAAAACAGAGAAAACCACATTTCAAAAAAAATAAATATAAATATAAAACATAAGAAGAACCGGTCAGGTCAAATTCAACGTCCTCCTTGCCACATTCTAACCGTGCAGCCTCATTGGAACCGTCGCGGCATGATCTGGGACTGCCCACCACCTAGGATGTTCCGAGACAGTGCCTCCCTCAGTATAGGCCTCCCCGGTACTATCATCTTCACGATTGCGGTGCTGATAGGTCCCGGAACGTTGGCCGGATGGGGTCGAAGACACCGCGCACGCATCTGAATGGCAATAACTTCCCCTTTCGGATCCAGTTTTGGGCCAAGTTTTTTTCCCAGGTGCAGAATCACATGGAGCACACACTGAAGGGCGAAAACAGAGAAAACCACATTTCAAAAAAAATAAATATAAAATATAAAACATAAGAAGAACCGGTCAGGTCAAATTCAACGTCCTCCTTGCCACATTCTAACCGTGCAGCCTCATTGGCACCGTCGCGGCATGATCTGGGACCGCCCACCACCTAGGATGTTCCGAGACAGTGCCTCCCTCAGTATAGGCCTCCCCGGTACTATCATCTTCACGATTGCGGTGCTGATAGGTCCCGGAACGTTGGCCGGATGGGGTCGAAGACACCGCGCACGCATCTGAATGGCAATAACTTCCCCGTTCGGATCCAGTTCTGGGCCATGTTTTTTTTCCCAGGTGCAGAATCACATGTAGCACACCCTGAAGGGCGAAAACAGAGAAAACCACATTTCAAAAGAAATAAATATAAAATATCAAACCCAAGAAGAACGGGTCAGGTCAAAGTCAACGTCCTCCTTGCGACATTCTAACCGTGCCGCCTCATTGGCAGCGTCGCGGCATGATCCTGGACCGCCCACCACCTAGGATGTTCCGAGACAATGCCTCAATCAGTATAGGCCTCCCCGGTACTATCATCTTCACGATTACGGTGCTGATAGGTCCCGGAGCGTTGGCCGGATGGGGTCGAAGACACCGCGCACGCATCTGAATGGCCATAACTTCCCCCGTTCGGATCCAGTTTTTGGGCCACGTTTTTTTTCCCAGGTGCAGAATCACATGGAGCACACACTGAAGGGCGCGAAACAGAGAAAACCACATTTCAAAAAAAATAATATAAATATAAAACATAAGAAGAACCGGTCAGGTCAAATTCAACGTCCTCCTTGCCACATTCTAACCGTGCAGCCTCATTGGCACCGTCGCGGCATGATCTGGGACTGCCCCACCACCTAGGATGTTCCGAGACAGTGCCTCCCTTAGTATAGGCCTCCCCGGTACTATCATCTTCACGATTGCGGTGCTGATAGGTCCCGGAACGTTGGCCGGATGGGGTCGAAGACACCGCGCACGCATCTGAATGGCAATAACTTCCCCTTTCGGATCCAGTTTTGGGCCAAGTTTTTTTTCCCAGGTGCAGAATCACATGGAGCACACCCTGAAGGGCGAAAACAGAGAAAACCACATTTCAAAAAAAATAAATATAAAATATAAAACATAAGAAGAACCGGTCAGGTCAAATTCAACGTCCTCCTTGCCACATTCTAACCGTGGCAGCTCATTGGCACCGTCGCGGCATGATCTGGGACCGCCCACCACCTAGGATGTTCCGAGACAGTGCCTCCCTCAGTATAGGCCTCCCCCGGTACTATCATCTTCACGATTGCGGTGCTGATAGGTCCCGGAACGTTGGCCGGATGGGGTCGAAGACACCGCGCACGCATCTGAATGGCAATAACTTCCCCGTTCGGATCCAGTTCTGGGCCATGTTTTTTTCCCAGGTGCAGAATCACATGTAGCACACCCTGAAGGGCGAAAACAGAGAAAACCACATTTCAAAAGAAATAAATATAAAATATCAAACCCAAGAAGAACGGGTCAGGTCAAAGTCAACGTCCTCCTTGCGACATTCTAACCGTGCCGCATCATTGGCAGCGTCGCGGCATGATCCTGGACCGCCCACCACCTAGGATGTTCCGAGACAATGCCTCAATCAGTATAGGCCTCCCCGGTACTATCATCTTCACGATTACGGTGCTGATAGGTCCCGGAGCGTTGGCCGGATGGGGTCGAAGACACCGCGCACGCATCTGAATGGCCATAACTTCCCCGTTCGGATCCAGTTTTTGGCCACGTTTTTTTTCCCAGGTGCAGAATCACATGGAGCACACACTGAAGGGCGAAAACAGAGAAAACCACATTTCAAAAAAAATAAATATAAAATATAAAACATAAGAAGAACCGGTCAGGTCAAATTCAACGTCCTCCTTGCCACATTCTAACCGTGCAGCCTCATTGGCACCGTCGCGGCATGATCTGGGACCGCCCACCACCTAGGATGTTCCGAGACAGTGCCTCCCTCAGTATAGGCCTCCCCGGTACTATCATCTTCACGATTGCGGTGCTGATAGGTCCCGGAAGCGTTGGCCGGATGGGGTCGAAGACACCGCGCACGCATCTGAATGGCAATAACTTCCCCGTTCGGATCCAGTTCTTGGGCCATGTTTTTTTTCCCAGGTGCAGAATCACATGTAGCACACCCTGAAGGGCGAAAACAGAGAAAACCACATTTCAAAAGAAATAATATAAAATATCAAACCCAAGAAGAACGGTCAGGTCAAAGTCAACGTCCTCCTTGCGACATTCTAACCGTGCCGCCTCATTGGCACGTCGCGGCATGATCCTGGACCGCCCACCACCTAGGATGTTCCGAGACAGTGCCTCAATCAGTATAGGCCTCCCCGGTACTATCATCTTCACGATTGCGGTGCTGATAGGTCCCGGAGCGTTGGCCGGATGGGGTCGAAGACACCGCGCACGCATCTGAATGGCCATAACTTCCCCGTTCGGATGCAGTTTTTGGCCACGTTTTTTTTCCCAGGTGCAGAATCACATGGAGCACACCCTGAAGGGCGAAAACAGAGAAAACCACATTTCAAAAGAAATAAATATAAAATATCAAACCCAAGAAGAACCGGTCAGGTCAAATTCAACGTCCTCCTTGCGACATTCTAACCGTGCCGCCTCATTGGCACCGTCGCGGCATGATCCTGGACCGCCCACCCTAGGATGTTCCGAGACAGTGCCTCCCTCAGTATAGGCCTCCCCGGTACTATCATCTTCACGATTCCGGTGCTGATAGGTCCCGGAGCGTTGGCCGGATGGGGTCGAAGACACCGCGCACGAGCATCTGAATGGCCATTAACTTCCCCGTTCGGATCCAGTTTTGGGCCACGTTTTTTTTTCCCAGGTGCAGAATCACATGTAGCACACCCTGAAGGGCGAAAACAGAGAAAACCACATTTCAAAAGAAATAAATATAAAATATCAACCCAAGAAGAACCGGTCAGGTCAAATTCAACGTCCTCCTTGCGACATTCTAACCGTGCCGCCTCATTGGCACCGTCGCGGCATGATCCTGGACCGCCCACCACCTAGGATGTTCCGAGACAGTGCCTCCCTCAGTATAGGCCTCCCCGGTACTATCATCTTCACGATTCCGGTGCTGATAGGTCCCGGAGCGTTGGCCGAATGGGGTCGAAGACACCGCGCACGCATCTGTAATGCCATTACTTCCCCGTTCGGATCCAGTTTTGGGCCACGTTTTTTTTCCCAGGTGCAGAATCACATGTAGCACACCCTGAAGGGCGAAAAACAGAGAAAACCACATTTCAAAAGAAATAAATATAAAATATCAAACCCAAGAAGAACCGGTCAGGTCAAATTCAAACGTCCTCCTTGCGACATTCTAACCGTGCCGCCTCATTGGCACCGTCGCGGCATGATCCTGGACCGCCCACCACCTAGGATGTTCCGAGACAGTGCCTCCCTCAGTATAGGCCTCCCCGTACTATCATCTTCACGATTCCGGTGCTGATAGGTCCCGGAGCGTTGGCCGGATGGGGTCGAAGACACCGCGCACGCATCTGAATGGCCATAACTTCCCCGTTCGGATCCAGTTTTGGGCCAAGTTTTTTTCCCCAGGTGCAGAATCACATGGAGCACACACTGAAGGGCGAAAACAGAGAAAACCACATTTCAAAAAGAAATAATATAAAATATCAAACACAAGAAGAACCGGTCAGGTCAAAATTCAACGTCCTCCTTGCGACATTCTAACCGTGCCGCCTCATTTGGCACCGTCGCGGCATGATCCGGGACCGCCCACCACCTAGGATGTTCCGAGACAGTGCCTCCCTCAGTATAGAGCCTCCCCGGTACTATCATCTTCACTGATTCTGGTGCTGATAGGTCCCGGAGCGTTGCCGGATGGGGTCGAAGACACCGCGCACGCATCTGAATGGCCATAACTTCCCCGTTCGGATCCAGTTTTGGGCCACGTTTTTTTTCCCAGGTGCAGAATCACATGGAGCACACCCTGAAGGGCGAAAAACAGAGAAAACCACATTTCAAAAGAAATAAATATAAAATATCTAACCCAAGAAGAACCGGTCAGGTCAAATTCAACGTCCTCCTTGCGGACATTCTAACCGTGCCGCCTCATTGCACCGTCGCGGCATGATCCGGGACCGCCCACCACCTAGGATGTTCCGAGACAGTGCCGTCCCTCAGTATAGGCCTCCCCGGTACTATCATCTTCACGATTCCGGTGCTGATAGGTCCCTGAGCGTTGGCCGGATGGGGTCGAAGACACCGCGCACGCATCTGAATGGCCATAACTTCCCCGTTCGGATCCAGTTTTGGGCCACGTTTTTTTTCCCAGGTGCAGAATCACATGGAGCACACCCTGAATGGGGAAAACAGAGAAAACCACATTTCAAAAGAAATAAATATAAAATATCAAACCCAAGAAGAACCGGTCAGGTCAAATTCAACGTCCTCCTTGCGACATTCTAACCGTGCCGCCTCATTGGCACCGTCGCGGCATGATCCTGGACCGCCCACCACCTAGGATGTTCCGAGACAGTGGCCTCCCTCAGTATAGGCCTCCCCGGTACTATCATCTTCACGATTCCGGTGCTGATAGGTCCCGGAGCGTTGGCCGGATGGGGTCGGAAAGACACCGCGCACGCATCCGAATGGCCAGTAACTTCCCGTTCGGATCCAGTTTTGGGCCACGTTTTTTTTCCCAGGTGCAGAATCACATGTAGCACAACCTGAATGGCGAAAACAGAGAAAACCACATTTCAAAAGAATAAATATAAAATATCAAACCCAAGAAGAACCGGTCAGGTCAAATTCAACGTCCTCCTTGCGACATTCTAACCGTGCCGCCTCATTGGCACCGTCGCGCGCATGATCCGGGACCCGCCCACCACCTAGGATGTTCGAGACAGTGGCTCCCTCAGTATAGGCCTCCCCGGTACTATCATCTTCATGATTCCGGTGCTGATAGGTCCCGGAGCGTTGGCCGGAGGGGTCGAGACACCGCGCACAGCATCTGAATGGCCATAACTTCCCCGTTCGGATCCAGTTTTGGGCCACATGTTTTTTTTCCCAGGTGCAGAATCACATGAGCACACCCTGAAGGGCGAAAACAGAGAAACCAACATTTCAAAAGAAATAAATATAAAATATCAAACCCAAGAAGAACCGGTCAGGTCAAATTCAACGTCCTCCTTGCGACATTCTAACCGTAGCCGCCTCATTGGCACCGTCGCGGCATGATCCGGGACCGTCCACCACCTAGGATGTTCCGAGACAGTGCGCTCCCTCAGTGATAGGCCTCCCCGGTACTATCATCTTCACGATTCCTGGTGCTGATAGGTCCCGGAGCGTTGGCCGGATGGGGTCGAAGACACCGCGCACGCATCTGAATGGCCATAACTTCCCCGTTCGGATCCAGTTTTGGGCCACGTTTTTTTTTCCCAGGTGCAGAAATCACATGGAGCACACCCTGAAGGGCGAAAACAGAGAAAAACCACATTTCAAAAGAAATAAATATAAAATATTAGACCCAAGAAGAACCGGTCAGGTCAAATTCAACGTCCTCCTTGCGACATTCTAACCGTGCCGCCTCATTGGCACCGTCGCGGCATGATCCTGGACCGCCCACCACCTAGGATGTTCCGAGACAGTGCCTCCCTCAGTATAGGCCTCCCCGGTACTATCATCTTCACGATTCCGGTGCTGATAGGTCCCGGAGCGTTGGCCGGATGGGGTCGAAGACACCGCGCACGCATCTGAATGGCCATAACTTCCCCGTTCGGATCCAGTTTTGGGCCACGTTTTTTTTCCCAGGTGCAGAATCACATGTAGCACACCCTGAATGGGGAAAACAGAGAAAACCACATTTCAAAAGAAATAAATATAAAATATCAAACCCAAGAAGAACCGGTCAGGTCAAATTCAACGTCCTCCTTGCGACATTCTAACCGTGCCGCCTCATTGGCACCGTCGCGGCATGATCCTGGACCGCCCACCACCTAGGATGTTCCGAGACAGTGCCTCCCTCAGTATAGGCCTCCCCGGTACTATCATCTTCACGATTCCGGTGCTGATAGGTCCCGGAGCGTTGGCCGGATGGGGTCGAAGACACCGCGCACGCATCCGAATGGCCATAACTTCCCCGTTCGGATCCAGTTTTGGGCCACGTTTTTTTTCCCAGGTGCAGAATCACATGTAGCACAACCTGAATGGCGAAAACAGAGAAAACCACATTTCAAAAGAAATAAATATAAAATATCAAACCCAAGAAGAACCGGTCAGGTCAAATTCAACGTCCTCCTTGCGACATTCTAACCGTGCCGCCTCATTGGCACCGTCGCGGCATGATCCGGGACCGCCCACCACCTAGGATGTTCCGAGACAGTGCCTCCCTCAGTATAGGCCTCCCCGGTACTATCATCTTCATGATTCCGGTGCTGATAGGTCCCGGAGCGTTGGCCGGATGGGGTCGAAGACACCGCGCACGCATCTGAATGGCCATAACTTCCCCGTTCGGATCCAGTTTTGGGCCACGTTTTTTTCCCAGGTGCAGAATCACATGGAGCACACCCTGAAGTTCGAAAACAGAGAAAACCACATTTCAAAAGAAATAAATATAAAATATTAGACCCAAGAAGAACCGGTCAGGTCAAATTCAACGTCCTCCTTGCGACATTCTAACCGTGCCGCCTCATTGGCACCGTCGCGGCATGATCCTGGACCGCCCACCACCTAGGATGTTCCGAGACAGTGCCTCCCTCAGTATAGGCCTCCCCGGTACTATCATCTTCACGATTCCGGTGCTGATAGGTCCCGGAGCGTTGGCCGGATGGGGTCGAAGACACCGCGCACGCATCTGAATGGCCATAACTTCCCCGTTCGGATCCAGTTTTGGGCCACAGTTTTTTTTTCCCAGGTGCAGAATCACATGTAGCACACCCTGAATGGGGAAAACAGAGAAAACCACATTTCAAAAGAAATAAATATAAAATATCAAACCAAGAAGAACCGGTCAGGTCAAATTCAACGTCCTCCTTGCGACATTCTAACCGTGCCGCCTCATTGGCACCGTCGCGGCATGATCCTCGGACCGCCCACCACCTAGGATGTTCCGAGACAGTGCCTCCCTCAGTATAGGCCTCCCCGGTACTATCATCTTCACGATTCCGGTGCTGATAGGTCCCGGAGCGTTGGCCGGATGGGGTCGAAGACACGCGCACGCATCCGAATGGCCATAACTTCCCCGTTCGGATCCAGTTTTGGGCCACGTTTTTTTTCCCAGGTGCAGAATCACATGTAGCACAACCTGAATGGCGAAAACAGAGAAATCCACATTTCAAAAGAAATAAATATAAAATATCAAACCCAAGAAGAACCGGTCAGGTCAAATTCAACGTCCTCCTTGCGACATTCTAACCGTGCCGCCTCATTGGCACCGTCGCGGCATGATCCGGGACCGCCCACCACCTAGGATGTTCCGAGACAGTGGCTCCCTCAGTATAGGCCTCCCCGGTACTATCATCTTCATGATTCCGGTGCTGATAGGTCCCGGAGCGTTGGCCGGATGGGGTCGAAGACACCGCGCACGCATCTGAATGGCCATAACTTCCCCGTTCGGATCCAGTTTTGGGCCACAGTTTTTTTTCCCAGGTGCAGAATTCACATGGAGCACACCCTGAAGGGCGAAAACAGAGAAAACCACATTTCAAAAGAAATAAATATAAAATATTCAAACCCAAGAAGAACCGGTCAGGTCAAATTCAACGTCCTCCTTGCGACATTCTAACCGTGCCGCTCATTGGCACCGTCGCGGCATTGATCCTGGGACCGCCCACCACCTAGGATGTTTCCGAGACAGTGCCTCCCTCAGTATAGGCCTCCCCGGTACTATCATCTTCACGATTCCGGTGCTGATAGGTCCCGGAGCGTTGGGCCGGATGGGGTCGAAGACACGCGCACGCATCTGAATGGCCATAACTTCCCCGTTCGGATCAGTTTTGTGGCCACGTTTTTTTTCCCAGGTGCAGAATCACATGTAGCACACCCTGAATGGGCGAAAACAGAGAAACCACATTTCAAAAGAAATAAATATAAAATATCAAACCCAAGAAGAACCGGTCAGGTCAAATTCAACGGTCCTCCTTGCGACATTCTAACCGTGCCGCCTCATTGGCACCGTCGCGGCATGATCCTGGACCGCCCACCACCTAGGATGTTCCGAGACAGTGCCTCCCTCAGTATAGGCCTCCCCGGTACTATCATCTTCACGATTCCGGTGCTGATAGGTCCCGGAGCGTTGGCCGGATGGGGTCGAAGACACCGCGCACGCATCTGAATGGCCATAACTTCCCCGTTCGGATCCAGTTTTGGGCCACGTTTTTTTTTCCCAGGTGCAGAATCACATGGAGCACACCCTGAAGGGCGAAAACAGAGAAAACCACATTTCAAAAAAATAAATATAAAATATAAACCCAAGAAGAACCGGTCAGGTCAAATTCAACGTCCTCCTTGCGACATTCTAACCGTGCCGCCTCATTGGCACCGTCGCGGCATGATCCTGGACCGCCCACCACCTAGGATGTTCCGAGACAGTGCCTCCCTCAGTATAGGCCTCCCCGGTACTATCATCTTCACGATTCCGGTGCTGATAGGTCCCGGAGCGTTGGCCGGATGGGGTCGAAGACACCGCGCACGCATCTGAATGGCCATAACTTCCCCGTTCGGATCCAGTTTTGGGCCACGTTTTTTTTCCCAGGTGCAGAATCACATGTAGCACACCCTGAAGGGCGAAAACAGAGAAAACCACATTTCAAAAGAAATAAATATAAAATATAAACCCAAGAAGAACCGGTCAGGTCAAATTCAACGTCCTCCTTGCGACATTCTAACCGTGCCGCCTCATTGGCACCGTCGCGGCATGATCCTGGACCGCCCACCACCTAGGATGTTCCGAGACAGTGCCTCCCTCAGTATAGGCCTCCCCGGTACTATCATCTTCACGATTCCGGTGCTGATAGGTCCCGGAGCGTTGGCCGGATGGGGTCGAAGACACCGCGCACGCATCTGAATGGCCATAACTTCCCCGTTCGGATCCAGTTTTGGGCCACGTTTTTTTTTCCCAGGTGCAGAATCACATGGAGCACACCCTGAAGGGCGAAAACAGAGAAAACCACATTTCAAAAAAAAATAAATATAAAATATAAACCCTAAGAAGAACCGGTCAGGTCAAATTCAACGTCCTCCTTGCGACATTCTAACCGTGCCGCCTCATTGGCACCGTCGCGGCATGATCCGGACCGCCCACCACCTAGGATGTTCCGAGACAGTGCCTCCCTCAGTATAGGCCTCCCCGGTACTATCATCTTCACGATTCCGGTGCTGATAGGTCCCGGAGCGTTGGCCGGATGGGGTCGAAGACACCGCGCACGCATCTGAATGGCCATAACTTCCCCGTTCGGATCCAGTTTTGGGCCACGTTTTTTTTCCCAGGTGCAGAATCACATGGAGCACACCCTGAAGGGCGAAAACAGAGAAAACCACATTTCAAAGAAATAAATATAAAATATCAAACCCAAGAAGAACCGGTCAGGTCAAATTCAACGTCCTCCTTGCGACATTCTAACCGTGCCGCCTCATTGGCACCGTCGCGGCATGATCCTGGACCGCCCACCACCTAGGATGTTCCGAGACAGTGCCTCCCTCAGTATAGGCCTCCCCGGTACTATCATCTTCACATGATTCCGGTGCTGATAGGTCCCGGAGCGTTGGCCGGATGGGGTCGAAGACACCGCAGCACGCGCACGCATCTGAATGGCCATAACTTCCCCGTTCGGATCCAGTTTTGGGCCACGTTTTTTTTCCCAGGTGCAGAATCACATGGAGCACACCCTGAAGGGCGAAACAGAGAAAACCACATTTCAAAAAAATAAATATAAAATATAAACCCAAGAAGAACCGTCAGGTCAAATTCAACGTCCTCCTTGCGACATTCTAACCGTGCCGCCTCATTGGCACCGTCGCGGCATGATCCTGGACCGCCCACCACCTAGGATGTTCCGAGACAGTGCCTCCCTCAGTATAGGCCTCCCCGGTACTATCATCTTCACGATTCCGGTGCTGATAGGTCCCGGAGCGTTGGCCGGATGGGGTCGAAGACACCGCGCACGCATCTGAATGGCCATAACTTCCCCGTTCGGATCCAGTTTTGGGCCACGTTTTTTTTCCCAGGTGCAGAATCACATGTAGCACACCCTGAAGGGCGAAAACAGAAAAACCACATTTCAAAAGAAATAAATATAAAATATCAAACCCAAGAAGAACCGGTCAGGTCAAATTCAACGTCCTCCTTGCGACATTCTAACCGTGCCGCCTCATTGGCACCGTCGCGGCATGATCCTGGACCGCCCACCACCTAGGATGTTCCGAGACAGTGCCTCCCTCAGTATAGGCCTCCCCGGTACTATCATCTTCACGATTCCGGTGCTGATAGGTCCCGGAGCGTTGGCCGGATGGGGTCGAAGACACCGCGCACGGCAGCATCTGAATGGCCATAACTTCCCCGTTCGGATCCAGTTTTTGGCCACGTTTTTTTTTCCCAGGTGCAGAATCACATGGAGCACACCCTGAAGGGCGAAACAAGAAAACCACATTTCAAAAAAATAAATATAAAATATAAACCCAAGAAGAACCGGTCAGGTCAAATTCAACGTCCTCCTTGCGACATTCTAACCGTGCCGCCTCATTGGCACCGTCGCGGCATGATCCGGACCGCCCACCACCTAGGATGTTCCGAGACAGTGCCTCCCTCAGTATAGGCCTCCCCGGTACTATCATCTTCACGATTCCGGTGCTGATAGGTCCCGGAGCGTTGGCCGGATGGGGTCGAAGACACCGCGCACGCATCTGAATGGCCATAACTTCCCCGTTCGGATCCAGTTTTGGGCCACGTTTTTTTTCCCAGGTGCAGAATCACATGTAGCACACCCTGAAGGGCGAAAACAGAGAAAACCACATTTCAAAAGAAATAAATATAAAATATCAAACCCAAGAAGAACCGGTCAGGTCAAATTCAACGTCCTCCTTGCGACATTCTAACCGTGCCGCCTCATTGGCACCGTCGCGGCATGATCCTGGACCGCCCACCACCTAGGATGTTCCGAGACAGTGCCTCCCTCAGTATAGGCCTCCCCGGTACTATCATCTTCACGATTCCGGTGCTGATAGGTCCCGGAGCGTTGGCCGGATGGGGTCGAAGACACCGCGCACGCATCTGAATGGCCATAACTTCCCCGTTCGGATCCAGTTTTTGGCCACGTTTTTTTTCCCAGGTGCAGAATCACATGGAGCACACCCTGAAGGGCGAAAACAGAGAAAACCACATTTCAAAGAAATAAATATAAAATATAAACCAAGAAGAACCGGTCAGGTCAAATTCAACGTCCTCCTTGCGACATTCTAACCGTGCCGCCTCATTGGCACCGTCGCGGCATGATCCTGGACCGCCCACCACCTAGGATGTTCCGAGACAGTGCCTCCCTCAGTATAGGCCTCCCCGGTACTATCATCTTCACGATTCCGGTGCTGATAGGTCCCGGAGCGTTGGCCGGATGGGGTCGAAGACACCGCGCACGCATCTGAATGGCCATAACTTCCCCGTTCGGATCCAGTTTTTGGGCCACGTTTTTTTTCCCAGGTGCAGAATCACATGTAGCACACCCTGAAGGGCGAAAACAGAGAAAACCACATTTCAAAAAATAAATATAAAATATAAAACCCAAGAAGAACCGGTCAGGTCAAATTCAACGTCCTCCTTGCGACATTCTAACCGTGCCGCCTCATTGGCACCGTCG
>JAMSGZ010000071.1:0-62397 GCA_030272315.1 Paspalum vaginatum
AACACAAGAAGAACCGGTCAGGTCAAATTCAACGTCCTCCTTGCGACATTCTAACCGTGCCGCCTCATTGGCACCGTCGCGGCATGATCCGGGACCGCCCACCACCTAGGATGTTCCGAGACAGTGCCTCCCTCAGTATAGGCCTCCCGTACTATCATCTTGCGATTCCGGTGCTGATAGGTCCCGGAGCGTTGGCCGGATGGTGGTCGAAGACACCGCGCACGCATCTGAATGGCCATAATCCCCGTTCGGATCCATTTTGGGCCACGTTTTTTTCCCAGGTGCAGAATCACATGGAGCACACCCTGAAGGGCGAGAACGGAGAAAACCACATTTCAAAAAAATAAATATAAAATAAAAACACAAGAAGAACCGGTCAGGTCAATTCAACGTCCTCCTTGCGACATTCTAACCGTGCCGCCTCATTGGCACCGTCGCGGCATGATCCGGGACCGCCCACCACCTAGGATGTTCCGAGACAGTGCTCCCTCAGTATAGGCCTCCCCGGTACTATCATCTTCGCGATTCCGGTGCTGATAGGTCCCGGAGCGTTGGCCGGATGGGGTCGAAGACACCGCGCACGCATCTGAATGGCCATAACATCCCCTGTTCGTATCCATTTTTGGGCCACGGTTTTTTTCCCAGGTGCAGAAATCACATGGAGCACACCCTGAAGGGCGAGAACGGAGAAAACCACATTTCAAAAAAATAAATATAAAATATAAAACCCAAGAAGAACCGGTCAGGTCAAATTCAACGTCCTCCTTGCGACATTCTAACCGTGCCGCCATCAGTGGCACCGTCGCGGCATGATCCGGGACGCCCACCACCTAGGATGTTCCGAGACAGTGCCTCCCTCAGTATAGGCCTCCCGGTACTATCACCTTCACGATTCCGGTGCTGATAATGTCCCGGAGCGTTGGCCGGATGGGGTCGAAGACACCGCGCACGGCATCTGAATGGCCATAACTTCCCCGTTCGGATCCAGTTTTGGGCCAAGTTTTTTTTCCCAGTGCAGAATCACATGGAGCACACCCTGAAGGGCGAGAACGGAGAAAACCACATTTCAAAAAAAATAAATATAAAATATAAAAACCCAAGAAGAACCGGTCAGGTCAAATTCAACGTCCTAATTGCGACATTCTAACCGTGCCGCCTCATTGGCACCGTCGCGGCATGATCCGGGACCGCCCACCACCTAGGATGTTCCGAGACAGTGCCTCCCTCAGTATAGGCCTCCCGGTACTATCATCTTCGCGATTCCGGTGCTGATAGGTCCCGGAGCGTTGGCCGGATCGGGTTCGAAGACACCGCGCACGCATCTGAATGGCCATAACATCCCCGTTCGGATCCATTTTTGGGCCACGTTTTTTTCCCCAGGTGCAGAATCACATGGAGCACACCCTGAAGGCGAGAACGGAGAAACACCACATTTCAAAAAAAATAAATATAAAATATAAAACCCAAGAAGAACCGGTCAGGGTCAAATTCAACGTCCTCCTTGCGACATTCTAACCGTGCCGCCTCATTGGCACCGTCGCGGCATGATCCTGGGACCGCCCACCACCTAGGATGTTCCGAGACAGTGCCTCCCTCAGTATAGGCCTCCCCGGTACTATCATCTTCACGATTCCGGTGCTGATATGTCCCGGAGCGTTGGCCGGATGGGGTCGAAGAACCGCGCACGCATCTGAATGGCCATAACTTCCCCGTTCGGATCCAGTTTTGGGCCACGTTTTTTTCCCAGGTGCAGAACACATGGAGCACACCCTGAAGGGCGAAAACAGGAGAAAACCACATTTCAAAAAAAATAAATATAAAATATAAAACCTAAGAAGAACCGGTCAGGTCAAATTCAACGTCCTCCTTGCGACATTCTAAACCGTGCCGCCTCATTGGCACCGTCGCGGCATGATCCGGGATCCGCCCACCACCTAGGATGTTCCGAGACAGTGCCTCCCTCAGTATAGGCCTCCCCGATACTATCATCTTCACGATTGCGGTGCTGATAGGTCCCGGAGCGTTGGCCGGATGGGGTCGAAGACACCGCGCACGCATCTGAATGGCCATAAACTTCCCCGTTCGGATCCAGTTTTGGGCCACGTTTTTTCCCAGGTGCAGAATCACATGGAGCACACCCTGAAGGGCGAGAACGGAGAAAACCACATTTCAAAAAAAATAAATATAAAATATAAACCAAGAAGAACCGGTCAGGTCAAATTCAACGTCCTCCTTGCGACATTCTAACCGTGCCGCCTCATTGGCACCGTCGCGGCATGATCCGGGACCGCCCACCACCTAGGATGTTCCGAGACAGTGCCTCCTCAGTATAGGCCTCCCGGTACTATCATCTTCAGCGATTCGGTGCTGATAGGTCCCGGAGCGTTGGCCGGATGGGGTCGAAGACACCGCGCACGCATCTGAATGGCCATAACATCCCCGTTCGGATCCAGTTTTGGGCCACGTTTTTTTCCCAGGTGCAGAATCACATGGAGCACACCTGAAGGGCGAGAACGGAGAAAACCACATTTCAAAAAAAATAAATATAAAATATAAAACCTAAGAAGAACCGGTCAGGTCAAATTCAACGTCCTCCTTGCGACATTCTAACCGTGCCGCCTCATTGGCACCGTCGCGGCATGATCCGGGACCGCCCACCACCTAGGATGTTCCGAGACAGTGCCTCCCTCAGTATAGGCCTCCCCGGTACTATCATCTTCACGATTGCGGTGCTGATAGGTCCCGGAGCGTTGGCCGGATGGGGTCGAAGACACCGCGCACGCATCTGAATGGCCATAACTTCCCCGTTCGGATCCAGTTTTGGGCCACGTTTTTTTTCCCAGGTGCAGAATCACATGGAGCACACCCTGAAGGGCGAGAACGGAGAAACCACATTTCAAAAAAAATAATATAAATATAAAACCCAAGAAGAACCGGTCAGGTCAAATTCAACGTCCTCCTTGCGACATTCTAACCGTGCCGCCTCATTGGCACCGTCGCGGCATGATCCGGGACCGCCCACCACCTAGGATGTTCCGAGACAGTGCCTCCCTCAAGTATAGGCCTCCCCGGTACTATCATCTTCACGATTCCGGTGCTGATAGTCCCGGAGCGTTGGCCGGATGGGTCCGAAGACACCGCGCACGCATCTGAATGGCCATAACTTCCCCGTTGCGGATCCAGTTTTGGGCCACGTTTTTTTTCCCAGGTGCAGAAATCACATGGAGCACACCCTGAAGGGCGAAAACAGGAGAAACCACATTTCAAAAAAAATAAATATAAAATATAAAACCCTAAGAAGAACCGGTCCAGGTCAAATTCAACGTCCTCCTTGCGACATTCTAACCGGTGCCGCCTCATTGGCACCGTCGCGGCATGATCCGGGACCGCCCACCACCTAGGATGTTCCGAGACAGTGCCTCCCTCAGTATGGCCTCCCCGGATACTATCATCTTCACGATTGCGGTGCTGATAGGTCCCGGCAGCGTTGGCCGGATGGGGTCGAAGACACCGCGCACGAATCTGCATGGCCATAACTTCACCGTTCGGATCCAGTTTTGGGCCACGTTTTTTTTCCCAGGTGCAGAAATCACATGGAGCACACCCTGAAGGGCGAAAACAGAGAAAACCACATTTCAAAAAAAATAAATATAAAATATAAAACCCAAGAAGAACCGGTCAGGTCAAATTCAACGTCCTCCTTGCGACATTCTAACCGTGCCGCCTCATTGGCACCGTCGCGGCATGATCCGGGACCGCCCACCACCTAGGATGTTCCGAGGACAGTGCCTCCCTCAGTATAGGCCTCCCCGGTACTATCATCTTCACGATTCCGGTGCTGATAGGTCCCGGAGCGTTGGCCGGATGGGGTCGAAGACACCGCGCACGCATCTGAATGGCCATAACTTCCCGTTCGGATCCAGTTTTGGGCCACGTTTTTTTCCCAGGTGCAGAAATCACATGGAGCACACCCTGAAGGGCGAGAAACAGAGAAAACCACATTTCAAAAAAAATAAATATAAAATATAAAACCTAAGAAGAACCGGTCAGGTCAAATTCAACGTCCTCCTTGCGACATTTCTAACCGTGCCGCCTCATTGGCACCGTCGCGGCATGATCCGGGACTCGCCCACCACCTAGGATGTTCCGAGACAGTGCCTCCCCTCAGTATAGGCCTCCCCGAGTACTATCATCTTCACGATTCCGGTGCTGATAGGTCCCGGAGCGTTGGCCGGATGGGGTCGAAGACACCGCGCACGCATCTGAATGGCCATAACTTCCCCGTTCGGATCCAGTTTTGGGCCACGTTTTTTTTCCCAGGTGCAGAATCACATGGAGCACACCCTGAAGGGCGAGAACGAGAGAAACCACATTTCAAAAAAAAATAAATATAAAATATAAAACCCAAGAAGAACCGGTCAGGTCAAATTCAACGTCCTCCTTGCGACATTCTAACCGTGCCGCCTCATTGGCACCGTCGCGGCATGATCCGGGACCCGCCCACCACCTAGGATGTTCCGAGACAGTGCCTCCCTCAGTATAGGCCTCCCCGGTACTATCATCTTCACGATTCCGGTGCTGATAGGTCCCGGCAGCGTTGGCCGGATGGGGTCGAAGACACCGCGCACGCATCTGAATGGCCATAACTTCCCCGTTCGGATCCAGTTTTGGGCCACGTTTTTTTCCCAGGTGCAGAATCACATGGAGCACACCCTGAAGGGCGAAAGAACGGAGAAAACCACATTTCAAAAAAAATAAATATAAAATATAAAACCTAAGAAGAACCGGTCAGGTCAAATTCAACGTCCTCCTTGCGACATTCTAACCGTGCCGCCTCATTGGCACCGTCGCGGCATGATCCGGGACCGCCCACCACCTAGGATGTTCCGAGACAGTGCCTCCCTCAGTATAGGCCTCCCCAGGTACTATCATCTTCACGATTCCGGTGCTGATAGGTCCCGGAGCGTTGGCCGGATGGGGTCGAAGACACCGCGCACGCATCTGAATGGCCATAACTTCCCCGTTCGGATCCAGTTTTGGGCCACGTTTTTTTTCCCAGGTGCAGAAACACATGGAGCACACCCTGAAGGGCGAAAACAGAGAAAACCACATTTCAAAAAAATAAATATAAAATATAAAACCTAAGAAGAACCGGTCAGGTCAAATTCAACGTCCTCCTTGCGACATTCTAACCGTGCCGCCTCATTGGCACCGTCGCGGCATGATCCGGGACCGCCCACCACCTAGGATGTTCCGAGACAGTGCCTCCCTCAGTATAGGCCTCCCCGGTACTATCATCTTCACGATTCCGGTGCTGATAGGTCCCGGAGCGTTGGCCGGATGGGGTCGAAGACACCGCGCACGCATCTGAATGGCCATAACATTCCCCGTTCGGATCCAGTTTTGGGCCACGTTTTTTTCCCAGGTGCAGAAATCACATGGAGCACACCCTGAAGGGCGAGAACGGAGAAAACCACATTCAAAAAAAATAAATATAAAATATAAAACCAAGAAGAACCGGTCAGGTCAAATTCAACGTCCTCCTTGCGACATTCTAACCGTGCCGCCTCATTGGCACCGTCGCGGCATGATCCTGGACCGCCCCACCACCTAGGATGTTCCGAGACAGTGCCTCCCTCAGTATAGGCGTCCCCGGTACTATCATCTTCACGATTCCGGTGCTGATAGGTCCCGGAGCGTTGGCCGGATGGGGTCGAAGACACCGCGCACGCATCTGAATGGCCATAACTTCTCCGTTCGGATCCAATTTTGGGCCACGTTTTTTTTCCCAGGTGCAAAAACACATGGAGCACACCCTGAAGGGCGAAAACAGAGAAAACCACATTTCAAAAAAAATAAATATAAAATATAAAACCTAAGAAGAACCGGTCAGGTCAAATTCAACGTCCTCCTTGCCACATTCTAACCGTGCCGCCTCATTGGCACCGTCGCGGCATGATCCGGGACCGCCCACCACCTAGGATGTTCCGAGACAGTGCCTCCCTCAGTATAGGCATCCCCGGTACTATCATCTTCACGATTCCGGTGCTGATAGGTCCCGGAGCGTTGGCCGGATGGGGTCGAAGACACCGCGCACGCATCTGAATGGCCATAACATCCCCGTTCGGATCTAGTTTTGGGCCACGTTTTTTCCCAGGTGCAGAATCACATGGAGCACACCCTGACGGGCGAGAACGGAGAAAACCACATTTCAAAAAAAATAAATATAAAATATAAAACCCAAAAAGAACCGGTCAGGTCAAATTCAACGTCCTCCTTGCGACATTCTAACCGTGCCGCCTCATTGGCACCGTCGCGGCATGATCCTAGACCGCCCACCACCTAGGATGTTCCGAGACAGTGCCTCCCTCAGTATAGGCCTCCCCAGTACTATCATCTTCGCGATTCCGGTGCTGATAGGTCCCGGAGCGTTGGCCGGATGGGGTCGAAGACACCGCGCACACATCTGAATGGCCATAACTTCCCCGTTCGGATCCAGTTTTGGGCCACGTTTTTTTCCCAGGTGCAGAAACACATGGAGCGCACCCTGAAGGGCGAAAACAGAGAAAACCACATTTCAAAAAAAATAAATATAAAATATAAAACCTAAGAAGAACCGGTCAGGTCAAATTCAACGTCCTCCTTGCGACATTCTAACCGTGCCAGCCTCATTGGCACCGTCGCGGCATGATCCGGGACCCGGCCCACCACCTAGGATGTTCCGAGACAGTGCCTCCCTCAGTATTGGGCCTCCCCGATACTATCATCTTCACGATTGCGGTGCTGATAGGTCCCGGAGCGTTGGCCGGATGGGGTCGAAGACACCGGCGCACGCATCTGAATGGCCATAACTTCCCCGTTCGGATCCAGTTTTGGGCCAAGTTTTTTTGCCCAGGTGCAGAATCACATGGAGCACACCCTGAAGGGCGAGAACGGAGAAAACCACATTTCAAAAAAAATAAATATAAAATATAAAACCCAAGAAGAACCGGTCAGGTCAAATTCAAACGTCCTCCTTGCGACATTCTAACCGTGCCGCCTCATTGGCACCGTCGCGGCATGATCCTGGACCGCCCACCACCTAGGATGTTCCGAGACAGTGCCTCCCTCAGTATTAGGCCTCCCCGATACTATCATCTTCACGATTGCGGTGCTGATAGGTCCCGCAGCGTTGGCCGGATGGGGTCGAAGACACCGCGCACGCATCTGAATGGCCATAACTTCCCCGTTCGGATCCAGTTTTGGGCCACGTTTTTTTCCCAGGTGCAGAAATCACATGGAGCACACCCTGAAGGGCGAGAAACGGAGAAAACCACATTTCAAAAAAAATAAATATAAAATATAAAACACAAGAAGAACCGGTCAGGTCAAATTCAACGTCCTCCTTGCGACATTCTAACCGTGCCGCCTCATTGGCACCGTCGCGGCATGATCCGGGACCGCCCACCACCTAGGATGTTCCGAGACAGTGCCTCCCTCAGTATAGGCGTCCCCGGTACTATCATCTTCACGATTCCGGTGCTGATAGGTCCCGGAGCGTTGGCCGGATGGGGTCGAAGACACCGCGCACGCATCTGAATGGCCATAACATCCCCGTTCGGATCTAGTTTTGGGCCACGTTTTTTTCCCAGGTGCAGAATCACATGGAGCACACCCTGACGGGCGAGAACGGAGAAAACCACATTTCAAAAAAAATAAATATAAAATATAAAACCCAAAAAGAACCGGTCAGGTCAAATTCAACGTCCTCCTTGCGACATTCTAACCGTGCCGCCTCATTGGCACCGTCGCGGCATGATCCTAGACCGCCCACCACCTAGGATGTTCCGAGACAGTGCCTCCCTCAGTATAGGCCTCCCCGGTACTATCATCTTCGCGATTCGGTGCTGAATAGGTCCCGGAGCGTTGGCCGGATGGGGTCGAAGACACCGCGCACGCATCTGAATGGCCATAACATCCCCGTTCGGATCCAGTTTTGGGCCACGTTTTTTTCCCAGGTGCAGAATCACATGGAGCACACCCTGAAGGGCGAGAACGGAGAAAACCACATTTCAAAAAAAATAAATATAAAATATAAAACCCAAGAAGAACCGGTCAGGTCAAATTCAACGTCCTCCTTGCGACATTCTAACCGTGCCGCCTCATTGGCACCGTCGCGGCATGATCCTGGACCGCCCACCACCTAGGATGTTCCGAGACAGTGCCTCCCTCAGTATAGGCCTCCCCGGTACTATCATCTTCACGATTCCGGTGCTGATAGGTCCCGGAGCGTTGGCCGGAATGGGGTCGAAGACACCGCGCACAGCATCTGAATGGCCATAACTTCCCCGTTCGGATCCAGTTTTGGGCCACGTTTTTTTCCCAGGTGCAGAAACACATGGAGCACACCCTGAAGGGCGAAAACAGAGAAAACCACATTTCAAAAAAAATAAATATAAAATATAAAACCCTAAGAAGAACCGGTCAGGTCAAATTCAACGTCCTCCTTGCGACATTCTAACCGTGCCGCCTCATTGGCACCGTCGCGGCATGATCCGGGACCGCCCACCACCTAGGATGTTCCGAGACAGTGCCTCCCTCAGTATTAGGCCTCCCCGGTACTATCATCTTCAGCGATTGCGGTGCTGATAGGTCCCGGAGCGTTGGCCGGATGGGGTCGAAGACACCGCGCACGCATCTGAATGGCCATAACATCCCCGTTCGGATCCAGTTTTGGGCCACGTTTTTTTCCCAGGTGCAGAATCACATGGAGCACACCCTGAAGGGCGAGAACGGAGAAAACCACATTTCAAAAAAAATAAATATAAAATATAAAACCCAAGAAGAACCGGTCAGGTCAAATTCAACGTCCTCCTTGCGACATTCTAACCGTGCCGCCTCATTGGCACCGTCGCGGCATGATCCTGGACCGCCCACCACCTAGGATGTTCCGAGACAGTGCCTCCCTCAGTATAGGCCTCCCCGGTACTATCATCTTCACGATTGCGGTGCTGATAGGTCCCGGAGCGTTGGCCGGATGGGGTCGAAGACACCGCGCACAGCATCTGAATGGCCATAACTTCCCCGCTCGGATCCAGTTTTGGGCCACGTTTTTTTCCCAGGTGCAGAATCACATGGAGCACACCCTGAAGGGCGAGAACGGAGAAAACCACATTTCAAAAAAAATAAATATAAAATATAAAACCCAAGAAGAACCGGTCAGGTCAAATTCATCGTCCTCCTTGCGACATTCTAACCGTGCCGCCTCATTGGCACCGTCGCGGCATGATCCTGGACCGCCCACCACCTAGGATGTTCCGAGACAGTGCCTCCCTCAGTATAGGCCTCCCCGGTACTATCATCTTCACGATTGCGGTGCTGATAGGTCCCGGAGCGTTGGCCGGATGGGGTCGAAGACACCGCGCACGCATCTGAATGGCCATAACTTCCCCGTTCGGATCCAGTTTTGGGCCAAGTTTTTTTTCCCAGGTGCAGAATCACATGGAGCACACCCTGAAGGGCGAGAACGAAGAAAACCACATTTCAAAAAAAATAAATATAAAATATAAACCCAAGAAGAACCGGTCAGGTCAAATTCAACGTCCTCCTTGCGACATTCTAACCGTGCCGCCTCATTGGCACCGTCGCGGCATGATCCTGGACCGCCCACCACCTAGGATGTTCCGAGACAGTGCCTCCCTCAGTATAGGCCTCCCCAGATACTATCATCTTCACGATTGCGGTGCTGATAGGTCCCGGCAGCGTTGGCCGGATGGGGTCGAAGACACCGCGCACGCATCTGAATGGCCATAACTTCCCCGTTCGGATCCAGTTTTGGGCCACGTTTTTTTCCCAGGTGCAGAATCACATGGAGCACACCCTGAAGGGCGAGAACGGAGAAAACCACATTTCAAAAAAAATAAATATAAAATATAAAACACAAGAAGAACCGGTCAGGTCAAATTCAACGTCCTCCTTGCGACATTCTAACCGTGCCGCCTCATTGGCACCGTCGCGGCATGATCCGGGACCGCCCACCACCTAGGATGTTCCGAGACAGTGCCTCCCTCAGTATAGGCCTCCCCGGTACTATCATCTTCACGATTCCGGTGCTGATAGGTCCCGGAGCGTTGGCCGGATGGGGTCGAAGACACCGCGCACGCATCTGAATGGCCATAACATCCCCGTTCGGATCCAGTTTTGGGCCACGTTTTTTTCCCAGGTGTAGAATCACATGGAGCACACCCTGACGGGCGAGAACGGAGAAAACCACATTTCAAAAAAAATAAATATAAAATATAAAACCCAAGAAGAACCGGTCAGGTCAAATTCAACGTCCTCCTTGCGACATTCTAACCGTGCCGCCTCATTGGCACTGTCGCGGCATGATCCTGGACCGCCCACCACCTAGGATGTTCCGAGACAGTGCCTCCCTCAGTATAGGCCTCCCTGGTACTATCATCTTCACGATTGCGGTGCTGATAGGTCCCGGAGCGTTGGCCGGATGGGGTCGAAGACACCGCGCACGCATCTGAATGGCCATAACTTCCCCGCTCGGATCCAGTTTTGGGCCACGTTTTTTTCCCAGGTGCAGAATCACATGGAGCACACCCTGAAGGGCGAGAACGGAGAAAACCACATTTCAAAAAAAATAAATATAAAATATAAAACCCAAGAAGAACCGGTCAGGTCAAATTCAACGTCCTCCTTGCGACATTCTAACCGTGCCGCCTCATTGGCACCGTCGCGGCATGATCCTGGACCGCCCACCACCTAGGATGTTCCGAGACAGTGCCTCCCTCAGTATAGGCGTCCTCGGTACTATCATCTTCACGATTCCGGTGCTGATAGGTCCCGGAGCGTTGGCCGGATGGGGTCGAAGACAATGCGCACGCATCTGAATGGCCATAACATCCCCGTTCGGATCTAGTTTTGGGCCACGTTTTTTTCCCAGGTGTAGAATCACATGGAGCACACCCTGACGGGCGAGAACGGAGAAAACCACATTTCAAAAAAAATAAATATAAAATATAAAACCCAAGAAGAACCGGTCAGGTCAAATTCAACGTCCTCCTTGCGACATTCTAACCGTGCCGCCTCATTGGCACCGTCGCGGCATGATCCTGGACCGCCCACCACCTAGGATGTTCCGAGACAGTGCCTCCCTCAGTATAGGCCTCCCCGGTACTATCATCTTCACGATTGCGGTGCTGATAGGTCCCGGAGCGTTGGCCGGATGGGGTCGAAGACACCGCGCACGCATCTGAATGGCCATAACTTCCCCGCTCGGATCCAGTTTTGGGCCACGTTTTTTTCCCAGGTGCAGAATCACATGGAGCACACCCTGAAGGGCGAGAACGGAGAAAACCACATTTCAAAAAAAATAAATATAAAATATAAAACCCAAGAAGAACCGGTCAGGTCAAATTCAACGTCCTCCTTGCGACATTCTAACCGTGCCGCCTCATTGGCACCTTCGCGGCATGATCCTGGACCGCCCACCACCTAGGATGTTCCGAGACAGTGCCTCCCTCAGTATAGGCCTCCCCGGTACTATCATCTTCACGATTGCGGTGCTGATAGGTCCCGGAGCGTTGGCCGGATGGGGTCGAAGACACCGCGCACGCATCTGAATGGCCATAACTTCCCCGTTCGGATCTAGTTTTGGGCCAAGTTTTTTTCCCAGGTGCAGAATCACATGGAGCACACCCTTGACGGGCGAGAACGGAGAAAACCACATTCAAAAAAAAATAAATATAAAATATAAAACCCAAGAATGAACCGGTCAGGTCAAATTCAACGTCCTCCTTGCGACATTCTAACCGTGCCGCCTCATTGGCACCGTCGCGGCATGATCCTGGACCGCCCACCACCTAGGATGTTCCGAGACAGTGCCTCCCTCAGTATAGGCCTCCCCGGTACTATCATCTTCACGATTGCGGTGCTGATAGGTCCCAGAGCGTTGGCCGGATGGGGTCGAAGACACCGCGCACAGCATCTGAATGGCCATAACTTCCCCGCTCGGATCCAGTTTTGGGCCACGTTTTTTTCCCAGGTGCAGAATCACATGGAGCACACCCTGAAGGGCGAGAACGGAGAAAACCACATTTCAAAAAAAATAAATATAAAATATAAAACCCAAGAAGAACCGGTCAGGTCAAATTCAACGTCATCCTTGCGACATTCTAACCGTGCCGCCTCATTGGCACCGTCGCGGCATGATCCTGGACCGCCCACCACCTAGGATGTTCCGAGACAGTGCCTCCCTCAGTATAGGCCTCCCCGGTACTATCATCTTCACGATTGCGGTGCTGATAGGTCCCGGAGCGTTGGCCGGATGGGGTCGAAGACACCGCGCACGCATCTGAATGGCCATAACATCCCCGTTCGGATCCAGTTTTGGGCCACGTTTTTTTTCCCAGGTGCAGAATCACATGGAGCACACCCTGAAGGGCGAGAACGGAGAAAACCACATTTCAAAAAAAATAAATATAAAATATAAAACCCAAGAAGAACCGGTCAGGTCAAATTCAACGTCCTCCTTGCGACATTCTAACCGTGCCGCCTCATTGGCACCGTCGCGGCATGATCCTGGACCGCCCACCACCTAGGATGTTCCGAGACAGTGCCTCCCTCAGTATAGGCCTCCCCGAGTACTATCATCTTCACGATTGCGGTGCTGATAGGTCCCGCAGCGTTGGCCGGATGGGGTCGAAGACACCGCGCACGCATCTGAATGGCCATAACTTCCCCGTTCGGATCCAGTTTTGGGCCACGTTTTTTTTCCCAGGTGCAGAATCACATGGAGCACACCCTGAAGGGCGAGAACGGAGAAAACCACATTTCAAAAAAAATAAATATAAAATATAAAACACAAGAAGAACCGGTCAGGTCAAATTCAACGTCCTCCTTGCGACATTCTAACCGTGCCGCCTCATTGGCACCGTCGCGGCATGATCCGGGACCGCCCACCACCTAGGATGTTCCAGAGACAGTGCCTCCCTCAGTATAGGCGTCACCGGTACTATCATCTTCACGATTGCGGTGCTGATAGGTCCCGGAGCGTTGGCCGGATGGGGTCGAAGACACCGCGCACAGCATCTGAATGGCCATAACATCCCCGTTCGGATCCAGTTTTGGGCCACGTTTTTTTCCCAGGTGCAGAATCACATGGAGCACACCCTGAAGGGCGAGAACGGAGAAAAGCCACATTTCAAAAAAAATAAATATAAAATATAAAACCCAAGAAGAACCGGTCAGGTCAAATTCAACGTCCTCCTTGCGACATTCTAACCGTGCCGCCTCATTGGCACCGTCGCGGCATGATCCGGGACCGCCCACCACCTAGGATGTTCTGAGACAGTGCCTCCCTCAGATATTGGCCTCCCCGATACTATCATCTTCACGATTGCGGTGCTGATAGGTCCCGCAGCGTTGGCCGGATGGGGTCGAAGACACCGCGCACAGCATCTGAATGGCCATAACATCCCCGTTCGGATCCAGTTTTGGGCCACGTTTTTTTTCCCAGGTGTAGAATCACATGGAGCACACCCTGAAGGGCGAGAACGGAGAAAACCACATTTCAAAAAAAATAAATATAAAATATAAAACCCAAGAAGAACCGGTCAGGTCAAATTCAACGTCCTCCTTGCGACATTCTAACCGTGCCGCCTCATTGGCACCGTCGCGGCATGATCCGGGACCGCCCACCACCTAGGATGTTCTGAGACAGTGCCTCCCTCAATATTGGCCTCCCCGATACTATCATCTTCACGATTGCGGTGCTGATAGGTCCCGCAGCGTTGGCCGGATGGGGTCGAAGACACCGCGCACGCATCTGAATGGCCATAACATCCCCGTTCGGATCCAGTTTTGGGCCACGTTTTTTCCCAGGTGCAGAATCACATGGAGCACACCCTGAAGGGCGAGAACGGAGAAAAGCCACATTTCAAAAAAAATAAATATAAAATATAAAACACAAGAAGAACCGGTCAGGTCAAATTCAACGTCCTCCTTGCGACATTCTAACCGTGCCGCCTCATTGGCACCGTCGCGGCATGATCCGGGACCGCCCACCACCTAGGATGTTCCGAGACAGTGCCTCCCTCAGTATAGGCCTCCCCGATACTATCATCTTCACGATTGCCGGTGCTGATAGGTCCCGGAGCGTTGGCCGGATGGGGTCGAAGACACCGCGCACGCATCTGAATGGCCATAACATCCCCGTTCGGATCCAGTTTTGGGCCACGTTTTTTTCCCAGGTGCAGAATCACATGGAGCACACCCTGAAGGGCGAGAACGGAGAAAACCACATTTCAAAAAAAATAAATATAAAATATAAAACCCAAGAAGAACCGGTCAGGTCAAATTCAACGTCCTCCTTGCGACATTCTAACCGTGCCGCCTCATTGGCACCGTCGCGGCATGATCCAGGGACCGCCCACCACCTAGGATGTTCCGAGACAGTGCCTCCCTCAGTATAGGCCTCACCGGTACTATCATCTTCACGATTGCGGTGCTGATAGGTCCCGGAGCGTTGGCCGGATGGGGTCGAAGACACCGCGCACGCATCTGAATGGCCATAACATCCCCGTTCGGATCCAGTTTTGGGCCACGTTTTTTTCCCAGGTGCAGAATCACATGGAGCACACCCTGAAGGGCGAGAACGGAGAAAACCACATTTCAAAAAAAATAAATATAAAATATAAAACCCAAGAAGAACCGGTCAGGTCAAATTCAACGTCCTCCTTGCGACATTCTAACCGTGCCGCCTCATTGGCACCGTCGCGGCATGATCCAGGGACCGCCCACCACCTAGGATGTTCCGAGACAGTGCCTCCCTCAGTATAGGCCTCCCCGGTACTATCATCTTCACGATTGCGGTGCTGATAGGTCCCGGCAGCGTTGGCCGGATGGGGTCGAAGACACCGCGCACTGCATCTGAATGGCCATAACATTCCCCGTTCGGATCCAGTTTTGGGCCACGTTTTTTTCCCAGGTGCAGAATCACATGGAGCACACCCTGAAGGGCGAGAACGGAGAAAACCACATTTCAAAAAAAAATAAATATAAAATATAAAACCCAAGAAGAACCGGTCAGGTCAAATTCAATCGTCCTCCTTGCGACATTCTAACCGTGCCGCCTCATTGGCACCGTCGCGGCATGATCCTGGACCGCCCACCACCTAGGATGTTCCGAGACAGTGCCTCCCTCAGTATAGGCGTCCCCGGTACTATCATCTTCACGATTCCGGTGCTGATAGGTCCCGGAGCGTTGGCCGGATGGGGTCGAAGACACCGCGCACGCATCTGAATGGCCATAACATTCCCCGTTCGGATCCAGTTTTGGGCCACGTTTTTTTCCCAGGTGCAGAATCACATGGAGCACACCCTGAAGGGCGAGAACGGAGAAAACCACATTTCAAAAAAAATAAATATAAAATATAAAACACAAGAAGAACCGGTCAGGTCAAATTCAACGTCCTCCTTGCGACATTCTAACCGTGCCGCCTCATTGGCACCGTCGCGGCATGATCCAGGACTGCCCACCACCTAGGATGTTCCGAGACAGTGCCTCCCTCAGTATTGGCCTCCCCGATACTATCATCTTCACGATTGCGGTGCTGATAGGTCCCGCAGCGTTGGCCGGATGGGGTCGAAGACACCGCGCATGCATCTGAATGGCCATAACTTCCCCGTTCGGATCCAGTTTTGGGCCACGTTTTTTTCCCAGGTGCAGAATCACATGGAGCACACCCTGAAGGGCGAGAACGGAGAAAACCACATTTCAAAAAAAAATAAATATAAAATATAAAACCCAAGAAGAACCGGTCAGGTCAAATTCATCGTCCTCCTTGCGACATTCTAACCGTGCCGCCTCATTGGCACCGTCGCGGCATGATCCTGGACCGCCCACCACCTAGGATGTTCCGAGACAGTGCCTCCCTCAGTATAGGCCTCCCCGGTACTATCATCTTCACGATTGCGGTGCTGATAGGTCCCGGAGCGTTGGCCGGATGGGGTCGAAGACACCGCGCACGCATCTGAATGGCCATAACTTCCCCGTTCGGATCCAGTTTTGGGCCAAGTTTTTTTTCCCAGGTGCAGAATCACATGGAGCACACCCTGAAGGGCGAGAACGGAGAAAACCACATTTCAAAAAAAATAAATATAAAATATAAACACAAGAAGAACCGGTCAGGTCAAATTCAACGTCCTCCTTGCGACATTCTAACCGTGCCGCCTCATTGGCACCGTCGCGGCATGATCCGGGACCGCCCACCACCTAGGATGTTCCGAGACAGTGCCTCCCTCAGTATTGGCCTCCCCGATACTATCATCTTCACGATTGCGGTGCTGATAGGTCCCGCAGCGTTGGCCGGATGGGGTCGAAGACACCGCGCACGCATCTGAATGGCCATAACTTCCCCGTTCGGATCCAGTTTTGGGCCACGTTTTTTTCCCAGGTGCAGAATCACATGGAGCACACCCTGAAGGGCGAGAACGGAGAAAACCACATTTCAAAAAAAATAAATATAAAATATAAAACACAAGAAGAACCGGTCAGGTCAAATTCAACGTCCTCCTTGCGACATTCTAACCGTGCCGCCTCATTGGCACCGTCGCGGCATGATCCGGGACCGCCCACCACCTAGGATGTTCCGAGACAGTGCCTCCCTCAGTATAGGCGTCCCCGGTACTATCATCTTCACGATTGCGGTGCTGATAGGTCCCGCAGCGTTGGCCGGATGGGGTCGAAGACACCGCGCACGCATCTGAATGGCCATAACTTCCCCGTTCGGATCCAGTTTTGGGCCACGTTTTTTTTCCCAGGTGCAGAATCACATGGAGCACACCCTGAAGGGCGAGAACGGAGAAAACCACATTTCAAAAAAAATAAATATAAAATATAAAACACAAGAAGAACCGGTCAGGTCAAATTCAACGTCCTCCTTGCGACATTCTAACCGTGCCGCCTCATTGGCACCGTCGCGGCATGATCCGGGACCGCCCACCACCTAGGATGTTCCGAGACAGTGCCTCGCTCAGTATTGGCCTCCCCGATACTATCATCTTCACGATTGCGGTGCTGATAGGTCCCGCAGCGTTGGCCGGATGGGGTCGAAGACACCGCGCACGCATCTGAATGGCCATAACTTCCCCGTTCGGATCCAGTTTTGGGCCACATTTTTTTCCCAGGTGCAGAATCACATGGAGCACACCCTGAAGGGCGAGAACGGAGAAAACCACATTTCAAAAAAAATAAATATAAAATATAAAACCCAAGAAGAACCGGTCAGGTCAAATTCAACGTCATCCTTGCGACATTCTAACCGTGCCGCCTCATTGGCACCGTCGCGGCATGATCCTGGACCGCCCACCACCTAGGATGTTCCGAGACAGTGCCTCCCTCAGTATAGGATTCCCTGGTACTATCATCTTCACGATTGCGGTGCTGATAGGTCCCGGAGCGTTGGCCGGATGGGGTCGAAGACACCGCGCACGCATCTGAATGGCCATAACTTCCCCGTTCGGATCCAGTTTTGGGCCAAGTTTTTTTTCCCAGGTGCAGAATCACATGGAGCACACCCTAAAGGGCGAAAACAGAGAAAACCACATTTCAAAAAAAATAAATATAAAATATAAAACCTAAGAAGAACCGGTCAGGTCAAATTCAACGTCCTCCTTGCGACATTCTAACCGTGCCGCCTCATTGGCACCGTCGCGGCATGATCCGGGACCGCCCACCACCTAGGATGTTCCAAGACAGTGCCTCCCTCAGTATTGGCCTCCCCGATACTATCATCTTCACGATTGCGGTGCTGATAGGTCCCGCAGCGTTGGCCGGATGGGGTCGAAGACACCGCGCACGCATCTGAATGGCCATAACTTCCCCGTTCGGATCCAGTTTTGGGCCACGTTTTTTTCCCAGGTGCAGAATCACATGGAGCACACCCTGAAGGGCGAGAACGGAGAAAACCACATTTCAAAAAAAATAAATATAAAATATAAAACCCAAGAAGAACCGGTCAGGTCAAATTCAACGTCCTCCTTTCGACATTCTAACCGTGCCGCCTCATTGGCACCGTCGCGGCATGATCCGGGACCGCCCACCACCTAGGATGTTCCGAGACAGTGCCTCCCTCAGTATAGGCGTCCCCGGTACTATCATCTTCACGATTGCGGTGCTGATAGGTCCCGCAGCGTTGGCCGGATGGGGTCGAAGACACCGCGCACGCATCTGAATGGCCATAACTTCCCCGTTCGGATCCAGTTTTGGGCCACGTTTTTTTCCCAGGTGCAGAATCACATGGAGCACACCCTGAAGGGCGAGAACGGAGAAAACCACATTTCAAAAAAAATAAATATAAAATATAAAACACAAGAAGAACCGGTCAGGTCAAATTCAACGTCCTCCTTGCGACATTCTAACCGTGCCGCCTCATTGGCACCGTCGCGGCATGATCCGGGACCGCCCACCACCTAGGATGTTCCGAGACAATGCCTCCCTCAGTATAGGCGTCCCCGGTACTATCATCTTCACGATTGCGGTGCTGATAGGTCCCGGAGCGTTGGCCGGATGGGGTCGAAGACACCGCGCACGCATCTGAATGGCCATAACATCCCCGTTCGGATCCAGTTTTGGGCCACGTTTTTTTCCCAGGTGCAGAATCACATGGAGCACACCCTGAAGGGCGAGAACGGAGAAAACCACATTTCAAAAAAAATAAATATAAAATATAAAACCCAAGAAGAACCGGTCAGGTCAAATTCAACGTCCTCCTTGCGAGATTCTAACCGTGCCGCCTCATTGGCATCGTCGCGGCATGATCCGGGACCGCCCACCACCTAGGATGTTCCGAGACAGTGCCTCCCTCAGTATTGGCCTCCCCGATACTATCATCTTCACGATTGCGGTGCTGATAGGTCCCGCAGCGTTGGCCGGATGGGGTCGAAGACACCGCGCACGCATCTGAATGGCCATAACTTCACCGTTCGGATCCAGTTTTGGGCCACGTTTTTTTTCCCAGGTGCAGAAACACATGGAGCACACCCTGAAGGGCGAAAACAGAGAAAACCACATTTCAAAAAAAATAAATATAAAATATAAAACCTAAGAAGAACCGGTCAGGTCAAATTCAACGTCCTCCTTGCGACATTCTAACCGTGCCGCCTCATTGGCACCGTCGCGGCATGATCCTAGACCGCCCACCACCTAGGATGTTCCGAGACAGTGCCTCCCTCAGTATAGGCCTCCCCGGTACTATCATCTTCACGATTCCGGTGCTGATAGGTCCCGGAGCGTTGGCCGGATGGGGTCGAAGACACCGCGCACGCATCTGAATGGCCATAACATCCCCGTTCGGATCCAGTTTTGGGCCACGTTTTTTTCCTAGGTGCAGAATCACATGGAGCACACCCTGAAGGGCGAGAACGGAGAAAACCACATTTCAAAAAAATAAATATAAAATATAAAACCCAAGAAGAACCGGTCAGGTCAAATTCAACGTCCTCCTTGCGACATTCTAACCGTGCCGCCTCATTGGCACCGTCGCGGCATGATCCTAGACCGCCCACCACCTAGGATGTTCCGAGACAGTGCCTCCCTCAGTATAGGCCTCCCCGGTACTATCATCTTCACGATTCCGGTGCTGATAGGTCCCGGAGCGTTGGCCGGATGGGGTCGAAGACACCGCGCACGCATCTGAATGGCCATAACTTCCCCGTTCGGATCCAGTTTTGGGCCACGTTTTTTTCCTAGGTGCAGAATCACATGGAGCACACCCTGAAGGGCGAGAACGGAGAAAACCACTTTCAAAAAAAATAAATCTAAAATATAAAACCCAAGAAGAACCGGTCAGGTCAAATTCAACGTCCTCCTTGCGACATTCTAACCGTGCCGCCTCATTGGCACCGTCGCGGCATGATCCTAGACCGCCCACCACCTAGGATGTTCCGAGACAGTGCCTCCCTCAGTATAGGCCTCCCCGGTACTATCATCTTCACGATTCCGGTGCTGATAGGTCCCGGAGCGTTGGCCGGATGGGGTCGAAGACACCGCGCACGCATCTGAATGGCCATAACTTCCCCGTTCGGATCCAGTTTTGGGCCATGTTTTTTTCCCAGGTGCAGAATCACATGGAGCACACCCTGAAGGGCGAGAACGGAGAAAACCACATTTCAAAAAAAATAAATCTAAAATATAAAACCCAAGAAGAACCGGTCAGGTCAAATTCAACGTCCTCCTTGCGACATTCTAACCGTGCCGCCTCATTGGCACCGTCGCGGCTTGATCCGGGACCGCCTGTGATGCCCCCGGCATCTCGAAAATCTTAACACGTGATTAGATTAGTGGTAGTCAGAGATTTGGCTTAATAGTGTTTAGAGAAGAGCAACAACTAGGTTAGTAAATCACGAAGTCAAAAATTTTCAGTGAAATATGCAAAACCCCTGAGTGCACTGATGACCTTAGTTCCAAATAAAATGTGATTTAGACCAAACTCCCTATAACAAACTTGTAGACAATTCTAGGTAGATCAACTTTGTTATTGGGTGTGGTGACATGCAAAAAGGTTTGCAAGATGTTTTAGCTCCTTTTCTATCTTCTAGTGAATTCTGTCCAAATAGACCTGAATGGAAAATTCAAATTTTGAGCAATTAAAATTCCCTATCATGCAAAACATCATATAAGAAAGTTGTAGATAATTAAAAACCACACAACATTGGTATAATACTCATTCTCTGAAAATGAGCATAAAATAGACTTTAGGAATTTCTAAGTTTGTATTAAACTTTGGTCAAACTGGAGTCAGCAGGTTCAATTCAAATTTGATCATATTTATACTTTGAATCTGATGTTTCTCCTTTTGACAAAGTTATAGATCTGGAAGAGTAGAACAACTTTTGTATTTTGGGTTTTCCCAAATTCGGCCCCTAGGATGTTCAAAAACAACAATTTCTAAAACATGTCTCAGCAGTCAAACAGCATTTTTCAATTTTCCGAAATTATTTTCCACCCTGCAGTCACTGACGAGTGGGGTCCACTTGTCAGCCCGCCACGCGGCGCCGGCGCCCGGCGCTGCCGGCCACGCGCCGCTCGCCACCGCGGGCGCGCGCCGCCAGCGCACCGCGTCGAGGCCACGCGCCCCTGCCCTGCCCGCCCGGCCTACACCTGCCCTGCCCGCCCGGCCTACCCTGCCCCTACCCCGCCGGCGATAAGGAGAAGGAAGCCGAGTTCCCTCTCCCGCCCAGCTCTTCCCCCGCGCAAACAGAGCGCGCCCGCCATGACCGACGAGCTCGAAGCTCGCCGTGCTCGCTCCTCCGCTGCTCCCCACGCCACCTGAACCCCTCCTCCGGCTGCGCCACACCCTAGCGCACCCGAAGCACGAGGCGGCGTCGCCTTTCCCCTCTCCATTCGGCAGATCGAGCTTCCGCCCCGAAGCACGCGACCTCGGAGTCCACCATCGGTTCACGGCCGTTCCCCGCTCACTCGCTCGACCCCGCATGACGCGACCTTGGGGGAAAGCAAGCCCTACACCTGGGACACCTTCCGCAAGTGACTCGGCTCCAAGTCCGGCAACCTACACGCCGGCCCCCGCGCGAGCATGCCCCACGCCGCGTGCCCTCTCTGTCGGCCGAAGGAAGAAGAAGGAGGTTTTGTAGAAAACCCCCTGTTCTTTCCTGTAATTCCGTCTCGATTGTAGTATTATTCACTGAGTCTTGAAAATCTTGTGTACAGGCCCCTGAAAGCTAGGGATAACTACGTAAAGGTCCGGGGTCTGAGAGATTTCGAATATAATTTCATTTTTCTAGGTCTGAAACTTTAGAAATCCATAGTAAATTGTAGAAAATTGCTAAAATTACAAACTTTGTTGCATTACACTCCTATTAAGTAAGTCTACAGAATGGGTATGATGGTTGAGTAGGAAAAGACATTTTTGCCCCTGATTTTGTGTATGCACATTAAACCAACATAAATAGAAAATATGGGTAAAATGAGCTTCAAAAATTGTAAAATTTGGGCAGAAGCCTTGTGAACATGAGTAGACTCTGTCTAAATTTTGGTAGCCCTAGCATTGTCTGTTTAATTACTATTTTGCCCTTATCTTGTATTTAAGCATATATTAATTTAGAAAAAGATTGCTATGGAGAAAAATGCTCCATGTGACTTTAGGGCCTTGATATGAGCTCTAGATTATGAACATGACTCATTGTTAGAATAGGAGATGGTGCATGTAAGGTTGTGACTCTGATTTGGAAATAGTAAAAATAATGCAATTTTATATAAATAATCAAAAATGTGAAACTAATATATCCAATAAAAACCCCCACACTTACCATGTTAGCTTTATGATCGACAACTTAACTCCTGTATGTGTTCTCGTGAGATTGCACATACTCGATTGCTTCGGGTCCATCAAAGTAGTACTAATGCTAGTGCCAGTCGGGAGGTTTTGGTTGAGCTAGTAATCCATTACCTGCGTAACTAGAGGTTTGCCTTATATTTTACTTAACCAGTTAAACGCTTGATGATCGTGCATCTCATTCACTGTGTCATGCATAGCATTCATATAGCAACGCTTATTGCAGATACGTGATTGAGAAACAAGTACGGGAGCTACTTTAAGCAATGGTGTTCCAGAAGATCAAGTAAGCCCCAGACACGACCTGGAGAGCCCATCAGTCGTGTTTGGAAGGAGGAGTTGTCCAAGTGATCAAGGGGTTGCCTGGGGCAAAGCCTCACAACCCGGCAAACTAACCCAGTTAGTTTGTTAGTTGAGTAAGAATAAGCAAAGGTAGGCAGGACCATACTCTCCCAGCAAATAAGTTATACTGGATGATTATGCATATGCATTAGGAGTTGTTGGAACCAAGTGCATTAGACTTCCTGGCCGCCTTGGCCCTAGCACCTATACATAGAGTTCGTAGGACGAGTATGCCTAGAAATTGCTAGGTACGAGTAGACACGAGTGTGTGTACTCGTCGCGTAGGTATTTTCAAAACCAAAAGCTTACAGTTATATCACTTGTACTTGTTGCTCATGAAGAAAATGGAGACCGGGCGGAGATTTTATTTCAGTATTTACTATTCGTGATGTCGTATCCGGACTCCGCCCGAGTCGCATAAGGCCCGTTCGCTGTTCGCCTATTGGTCGGCATAACATTGCTAGAGTGCTTAACCGGGAAATGGGACCGGTGAAGTCTTACCTGGGTTTGTCCGAAGTTTTCGAGGCTCCGCTCATCCACTTGCTGGAGGCCGTTGGGCCCGGGGGCGCTTGTACTCGAGGGAGGGCTGACCCGGTGCGACCATGGTATCGCTCCTAAGGGAGGGCTGACCTGGTGCGGCCGTGGTATCGCTCCTGAGGGGGCACAACCCGGGGGTTAGGTGAGGGCGCTTTGAATCTTGGGACAAGACAGGTGGAGATGGGGGCTATATGTGGGAACGCGATGGCTAGTAAGCATATACCCCTGGCATGATAGTTATTCCCGGGAATTAAAATCGATTCGAATCGCTGATGCCCACCAGGTGTGGGAATGCCAATGCCTTTGACGTTCAACGTAGTAATTACTTAAACTCTCGGTGTTTAATACTCATGGTTTTTGGATTACCACATGTTTGAATTGAATTGTTTACATTACTGCAAGTCACAGTTGTGATGAAGGTTATACAAATGATGAAGTCTTACTATTTATGTTACACATGTTATTGTTTAAAACTAAAGGCTAAGGATCCACTTGCTAGTAGCCGCTTCGCGTCAGCCGTAAGCCAATTCCATTAAGACCTACTGAGTAATTAGTACTCAGGGTTTGCCCCCACCTTTTGAGAACAGGTACAGGCGACATCTGGACAACTGCTTGGAGAAGGGTAGTACCGGTGGGCTCGGTGCTGCTCGTCTCGATCAACGTTGCATGAAGACTAGTAAAGTATTTCTTCCGCTGTGAGACATTTTCAAATTCGCTTCCGCTATCTGATTCAAACTTGACTTTCGTATGGTAATATGTTGAAACTTATATTATTATTTCGAATCGGTTTGTAAAACAAGCTTATATATGCTATATTCAACTGCCTGAGATGATGTACCTGTTGTGGCTCCATTGAGGGCTGGATGTGTATGATGTCGGTTCCTCTGGGAAAAGGTAATATCGGGGGTCGAATGACTCTCGACGGACGACCGGGTTTAGTTCGGTCTAATCGCACTGCGAGCCAGAGGTGGCAGGTGTGCTTAGCCTGGATTAAATCGGCGGTTCCGCCACAGCTGGTATCAGAGCCGATCATACACAGACAACAGACATATCATCCAGTTTTGATTTGCAAACCTATTTTCGAAAACCCTTTTCGAAGTATTTGAAAAGTGAGAGTATCGATATGCCCCTATTAAAGATGTTAGTGAAATACCAGGTGACATCGCTAACATTCTGACCTAGATAGAACTCATGTGCATATTCGGCGCTTTGGGAAGCAACATTTCGGCCATAGCCATCCCCAGTACTGGTGGTGCGCTATTGGGATTTGCGGACTGTTGCGAACCCTGCATTCATGCTGATAGGGCAGAACTCTTTAAGGGGGGTGGTCACGCTATTGGAGTGTTTCGTGATCACTTTTCCTTCAACCAAAAATTATAGTTAGATCTTGTTGGCCACCGTTTCTCTCCCCAGTAATTTCCCAGTACTGGAGGAACACTGGGTGTGTTGGGAGAAATGGCGCCACTACGTCGTCCACCAGACGTAGCTTAAAGAAAATCGTGGATACCACTTCTAGGGTTAGAGTGGTAATGTTTGGTAATGGTGATGAGGTTGATCTGAGCATGCATTTTTCTGCAGGTACACTAACCACGTGCGAAATTAAGAACGAGTAGAAAACGACTAGTTGCATTAGAGAGTGCCGTGCATATATGTCACCAAATACTCGCTAGTTATATAAATTATACATAGGGTGTGTGAGGTGAGACCGAATAGGGCGAATCATGCATCATGACATCATGTCTTATTTCATGCATTGTTTTTGTTGCTTAAGAGTGACTAGGAGCATATTGCGTTGAGTGTGTGTTACTAGTGTGTTGATACGTAGCTCAAAGTACCAGTAGAACTAGCAAAAACTAAGCAAGCGACTCGACTAGTACGCTTGGGTTGTCGCAGTTTTTCTATACCTAATTCATTCTAAATATGAAACAATTATTAAATGCAGGTCAAATACAATAAATATGTCGATCGGTCCAAAAATCAAACCCATCTCGAAGTTACCGATGCCACACGCGTTAGAAACATACCGTAGCCTTGTGCCATCGTTTTGCGAAAAATCACTTATCGGCATATTTTCTAAACACGTAAACGCGGAAAACACTATGCCCACACCAAGTTTTCAAAACCCTTGAACTTACGGAAGCCTTGTTTTTCCTGCCACAGATGTCGCAGCCTTTTGACTTATGCCCTGATCACCCCGAGCCCACGAAGACTAAAACAACAGCACCTGAAGGTCACAAGAAGAAGAGAAAAGCGGTTGAATCTTCTACTAACACGGCTTCAGTTCAACATCTGCGACCCGGCCTGGTTTTATTGAAGGGATTCGTCCAGCCTGAAGATCAAGTCAAGATAGTTCGTACGTGTCGACAACTAGGTATTGGTCCAGGAGGATTCTATAGGCCTAATTTCAAAAATGGAGCCAAAATGAAGTTATGGATGATGTGTCTAGGGAAGAATTGGGATCCAACTACAGGTTTCTATGGGCCAACACGTCCATGCGATGGTGCCCAAGTCCCTGCGATACCAGAAGCTTTCAAGACAATTGCTCAAACAGCAAATTCAACTGCAAGCGAATTTCCTCAGATCAATCCTGACATATGCATCATTAACTACTACAACAACGTCGGGAAGCTTGGACTCCATCAAGATAAGGATGAATCAGGAAGAAGCATCAACCAAGGTCTACCTATCATCTCAATCTCCCTAGGCGACACGGCAGAATTCCTGTTCAGCGATACTCGAGACAAGGATAGAGCGACTAAGATCAACCTCGAATCTGGCGATGTTCTTATACTCGGTGGAAGATCCAGACTACTGTTCCATGGCATCTCCCATGTGAAGCCTAACACTGCACCGACATGGCTAAAGGAAGAAACTGGTCTTCGTCCAGGACGTATCAATCTCACGTTTAGGCAGTATTAGCTGGGTACCAATTAGTACGATAAAGTCTGGGGACAAGCTTATGTATCAGAAGGTTTTAACATTCGTAGATCAGAAAGACCTCGGGTGTCCGGCTCTATAGAGTCAATTTGTATCTCATTCCTATGGTTAGATGTACTCCTAGTCTTGTAGTGATAGCACATGGAGCTTTTTCTTTAAAACCCTTGTCGTTCATGCCCTTCGAACCCTGGTGATCGAAGAAATCCTAGCCTAATTGCACTATATTCCACTATTCGTTAATTACTTGCTACAAGCTTTGTAAATCAAGGAACTTCTTTTACCATGGGATTCAAGCGCCCTAAGCTCTTATATCCCTTTGGACTTCCTCTTTATTTACCAAAACCTTATAGTGATTATGACTCTGTAAGTGGAATGATTGAGCCACTCTTGTTGTGATGTCTCCCTAGGCAGTCTTGTTGTATGGCCGTCACGTGGATGTGCTACTAGGTTCGCGCTGGCATTAGAACATGCGAAGGCATGACATCGCTTCAATCGTGGAACATTCATAATCGGTTTTTATCTTTAATTGATCTCACTACTCTTGATTCGTGGGGATGATCGATTTCATTTCCACTATCCTGTATATATCATTCCATTGCCTTGTTTCACCCTGCTTTCTTGACCAATGGGGATGATCCGTCTCAACCCTATGACTTGCTCGTATTAATTCATATCCATGTTTGACCTTGCCTCCGAAGGTTGGTGGGAACAGTCAATTTCGTTCTCACTAACTCCGTCGATATTTCTATCCATTCGTTGAACCTTAATTCCCGAGGGTGTACTTTACGAACATCCTCCACACTAGCTTTTGTCCTCGGCCAGTGCTCTTATCTTATCATCATTTCTCTATGAGTGGTTTTCTTCCTCTTAGAGGAGAGCTTACTAGCATTTTGTTTCGCTAGTAAGAACATGTCAACTACTGCCATTTTCTTGATCACTCATGACCAACGCTAAGAACTCATACAGATCATCACTCTATTTAGGCGAATACGGCCTATCTTCTCCCTCTTGTACCTTTCTTGCCCTAATGAGTAGAATGTGCTACGCTTCACCACATCTTACTCTTTGAAAACATGATAACTTGGAATTTTATATGTGGACACAGTCCCTGTCAAATAAAATGAACATGTCTCTCAAAAACGCATCCGATGATACTTCATTCAATCATAAGACTCTGCCTTATTCAATTTCCGACTGTGTACACTGTGCTTTCCTTATTTGGATAAATCAGATACTTACCGTGTTTCAAATATTAGTATCAAAATCAGGAAATGACTCTATTCCTTCGCTTCAATCACAGTCACTTGCTCGCTGACCACAGTCTCTTCATGGTTTGTTCATTCGTTCTCTTATATGGCACGACTCGTCGAGTATCATAGAGAGACCACTCGAGCCTAACTTAGAGGATGCTCTGTGACTACTTGTGTTAAAGAGGCACTAACCATTCGCAAGCTAGTTGACAAAGCTAACAGTTAAAGATTTGGATGCTTCTACGTGAATTTGAAAAGACATGAATCCACAATGCCCATACCCTTTGTAATGCACGCTAGGTTATACCGTCGTGCCTCATACAAATCTCGGGACGAGATTTCTTTAAGGGGAGTGGGTTGTGATGCCCCCGGCATCTCGAAAATCTTAACACGTGATTAGATTAGTGGTAGTCAGAGATTTGGCTTAATAGTGTTTAGAGAAGAGCAACAACTAGGTTAGTAAATCACGAAGTCAAAAATTTTCAGTGAAATATGCAAAACCCCTGAGTGCACTGATGACCTTAGTTCCAAATAAAATGTGATTTAGACCAAACTCCCTATAACAAACTTGTAGACAATTCTAGGTAGATCAACTTTGTTATTGGGTGTGGTGACATGCATAAAGGTTTGCAAGATGTTTTAGCTCCTTTTCTATCTTCTAGTGAATTCTGTCCAAATAGACCTGAATGGAAAATTCAAATTTTGAGCAATTAAAAGTCCCTATCATGCAAAACATCATATAAGAAAGTTGTAGATAATTAAAAACCACACAACATTGGTATAATACTCATTCTCTGAAAATGAGCATAAAATAGACTTTAGGAATTTCTAAGTTTGTATTAAACTTTGGTCAAACTGGAGTCAGCAGGTTCAATTCAAATTTGATCATATTTAGACTTGGAATCTGATGTTTCTCCTTTTGACAAAGTTATAGATCTGGAAGAGTAGAACAACTTTTGTATTTTGGGTTTTCCCAAATTCGGCCCCTAGGATGTTCAAAAACAACAATTTCTAAAACATGTCTCAGCAGTCAAACAGCATTTTTCAATTTTCCGAAATTATTTTCCACCCTGCAGTCACTGACGAGTGGGGTCCACTCGTCAGCCCGCCACGCGGCGCCGGCGCCCGGCGCTGCCGGCCACGCGCCGCTCGCCACCGCGGGCGCGCGCCGCCAGCGCACCGCGTCGAGGCCACGCGCCCCTGCCCTGCCCGCCTGGCCTACACCTGCCCTGCCCGCCCGGCCTACCCTGCCCCTACCCCGCCGGCGATAAGGAGAAGGAAGCCGAGTTCCCTCTCCCGCCCAGCTCTTCCCCCGCGCAAACAGAGCGCGCCCGCCATGACCGACGAGCTCGAAGCTCGCCGTGCTCACTCCTCCGCTGCTCCCCACGCCACCTGAACCCCTCCTCCGGCTGCGCCACACCCTAGCGCACCCGAAGCACGAGGCGGCGTCGCCTTTCCCCTCTCCATTCGGCAGATCGAGCTTCCGCCCCAAAGCACGCGACCTCGGAGTCCACCATCGGTTCACGGCCGTTCCCCGCTCACTCGCTCGACCCCGCATGACGCGACCTTGGGGGAAAGCAAGCCCTACACCTGGGACACCTTCCGCAAGTGACTCGGCTCCAAGTCCGGCAACCTACACGCCGGCCCCCGCGCGAGCATGCCCCCACGCCGCGCGCCCTCTCTGTCGGCCGAAGGAAGAAGAAGGAGGTTTTGTAGAAAACCCCCTGTTCTTTCCTGTAATTCCGTCTCGATTGTAGTATTATTCACTGAGTCTTGAAAATCTTGTGTACAGGCCCCTGAAAGCTAGGGATAACTACGTAAAGGTCCGGGGTCTGAGAGATTTCGAATATAATTTCATTTTTCTAGGTCTGAAACTTTAGAAATCCATAGTAAATTGTAGAAAATTGCTAAAATTACAAACTTTGTTGCATTACACTCCTATTAAGTAAGTCTACAGAATGGGTATGATGGTTGAGTAGGAAAAGACATTTTTGCCCCTGATTTTGTGTATGCACATTAAACCAACATAAATAGAAAATATGGGTAAAATGAGCTTCAAAAATTGTAAAATTTGGGCAGAAGCCTTGTGAACATGAGTAGACTCTGTCTAAATTTTGGTAGCCCTAGCATTGTCTGTTTAATTACTATTTTGCCCTTATCTTGTATTTAAGCATATATTAATTTAGAAAAAGATTGCTATGGAGAAAAATGCTCCATGTGACTTTAGGGCCTTGATATGAGCTCTAGATTATGAACATGACTCATTGTTAGAATAGGAGATGGTGCATGTAAGGTTGTGACTCTGATTTGGAAATAGTAAAAATAATGCAATTTTATATAAATAATCAAAAATGTGAAACTAATATATCCAATAAAAACCCCCACACTTACCATGTTAGCTTTATGATCGACAACTTAACTCCTGTATGTGTTCTCGTGAGATTGCACATACTCGATTGCTTCGGGTCCATCAAAGTAGTACTAATGCTAGTGCCAGTCGGGAGGTTTTGGTTGAGCTAGTAATCCATTACCTGCGTAACTAGAGGTTTGCCTTATATTTTACTTAACCAGTTAAACGCTTGATGATCGTGCATCTCATTCACTGTGTCATGCATAGCATTCATATAGCAACGCTTATTGCAGATACGTGATTGAGAAACAAGTACGGGAGCTACTTTAAGCAATGGTGTTCCAGAAGATCAAGTAAGCCCCAGACACGACCTGGAGAGCCCATCAGTCGTGTTTGGAAGGAGGAGTTGTCCAAGTGATCAAGGGGTTGCCTGGGGCAAAGCCTCACAACCCGGCAAACTAACCCAGTTAGTTTGTTAGTTGAGTAAGAATAAGCAAAGGTAGGCAGGACCATACTCTCCCAGCAAATAAGTTATACTGGATGATTACGCATATGCATTAGGAGTTGTTGGAACCAAGTGCATTAGACTTCCTGGCCGCCTTGGCCCTAGCACCTATACATAGAGTTCGTAGGACGAGTATGCCTAGAAATTGCTAGGTACGAGTAGACACGAGTGTGTGTACTCGTCGCGTAGGTATTTTCAAAACCAAAAGCTTACAGTTATATCACTTGTACTTGTTGCTCACGAAGAAAATGGAGACCGGGCGGAGATTTTATTTCAGTATTTACTATTCGTGATGTCGTATCCGGACTCCGCCCGAGTCGCATAAGGCCCGTTCGCTGTTCGCCTATTGGTCGGCATAACATTGCTAGAGTGCTTAACCGGGAAATGGGACCGGTGAAGTCTTACCTGGGTTTGTCCGAAGTTTTCGAGGCTCCGCTCATCCACTTGCTAGAGGCCGTTGGGCCTGGGGGCGCTTGTACTCGAGGGAGGGCTGACCCGGTGCGACCATGGTATCGCTCCTAAGGGAGGGCTGACCTGGTGCGGTCGTGGTATCGCTCCTGAGGGGGCACAACCCGGGGGTTAGGTGAGGGCGCTTTGAATCTTGGGACAAGACAGGTGGAGATGGGGGCTATATGTGGGAACGCGATGGCTAGTAAGCATATACCCCTGGCATGATAGTTATTCCCGGGAATTAAAAATCGATTCGAATCGCTGATGCCCACCAGGTGTGGGAATGCCAATGCCTTTGACGTTCAACGTAGTAATTACTTAAACTCTCGGTGTTTAATACTCATGGTTTTTGGATTACCACATGTTTGAATTGAATTGTTTACATTACTGCAAGTCACAGTTGTGATGAAGGTTATACAAATGATGAAGTCTTACTATTTATGTTACACATGTTATTGTTTAAAACTAAAGGCTAAGGATCCACTTGCTAGTAGCCGCTTCGCGTCAGCCGTAAGCCAATTCCATTAAGACCTACTGAGTAATTAGTACTCAGGGTTTGCCCCCACCTTTTGAGAACAGGTACAGGCGACATCTGGACAACTGCTTGGAGAAGGGTAGTACCGGTGGGCTCGGTGCTGCTCGTCTCGATCAACGTTGCATGAAGACTAGTAAAGTATTTCTTCCGCTGTGAGACATTTTCAAATTCGCTTCCGCTATCTGATTCAAACTTGACTTTCGTATGGTAATATGTTGAAACTTATATTATTATTTCGAATCGGTTTGTAAAACAAGCTTATATATGCTATATTCAACTGCCTGAGATGATGTACCTGTTGTGGCTCCATTGAGGGCTGGATGTGTATGATGTCGGTTCCTCTGGGAAAAGGTAATATCGGGGGTCGAATGACTCTCGACGGACGACCGGGTTTAGTTCGGTCTAATCGCATTGCGAGCCAGAGGTGGCAAGTGTGCTTAGCCTGGATTAAATCGGCGGTTCCGCCACACCGCCCACCACCTAGGATGTTCCGAGACAGTGCCTCCCTCAGTATAGGCCTCCCCGGTACTATCATCTTCACGATTCCGGTGCTGATAGGTCCCGGAGCGTTGGCCGGATGGGGTCGAAGACACCGCGCACGCATCTGAATGGCCATAACATCCCCGTTCGGATCCAGTTTTGGGCCACGTTTTTTTCCCAGGTGCAGAATCACATGGAGCACACCCTGAAGGGCGAGAATGGAGAAAACCACATTTCAAAAAAAATAAATATAAAATATAAAACCCAAGAAGAACCGGTCAGGTCAAATTCAACGTCCTCCTTGCGACATTCTAACCGTGCCGCCTCATTGGCACCGTCGCGGCATGATCCTGGATCGCCCACCACCTAGGATGTTCCGAGACAGTGCCTCCCTCAGTATAGGCCTCCCCGGTACTATCATCTTCACGATTCCGGTGCTGATAGGTCCCGGAGCGTTGGCCGGATGGGGTTGAAGACACCGCGCACGCATCTGAATGGCCATAACATCCCCGTTCCGATCCAGTTTTGGGCCACGTTTTTTTCCCAGGTGCAGAATCACATGGAGCACACCCTGAAGGGCGAGAACGGAGAAAACCACATTTCAAAAAAAATAAAAATAAAATATAAAACCCAAGAAGAACCGGTCAGGTCAAATTCAACGTCCTCCTTGCGACATTCTAACCGTGCCGCCTCATTGGCACCGCTGCGGCATGATCCAGGACCGCCCACCACCTAGGATGTTCCGAGACAGTGCCTCCCTCAGTATAGGCCTCCCCGGTACTATCATCTTCACGATTGCGGTGCTGATAGGTCCCGGAGCATTGGCCGGATGGGGTCGAAGACACCGCGCACGCATCTGAATGGCCATAACATCCCCTTTCGGATCTAGTTTTGGGCCACGTTTTTTTCCCAGGTGCAGAATCACATGGAGCACACCCTGAAGGGCGAGAACGGAGAAAACCACATTTCAAAAAAAATAAATATAAAATATAAAACACAAGAAGAATCGGTCAGGTCAAATTCAAAGTCCTCCTTGCGACATTCTAACCGTGCCGCCTCATTGGCACCGTCGCGGCATGATCCTAGACCGCCCACCACCTAGGATGTTCCGAGACAGTGCCTCCCTCAGTATAGGCCTCCCCGGTACTATCATCTTCACGATTCCGGTGCTGATAGGTCCCGGAGCGTTGGCCTGATGGGGTCGAAGACACCGCGCACGCATCTGAATGGCCATAACTTCCCCGTTCGGATCCAGTTTTGGGCCACGTTTTTTTTCCCTGGTGCAGAAACACATGGAGCACACCCTGAAGGGCGAAAACAGAGAAAACCACATTTCAAAAAAAATAAATATAAAATATAAAACCTAAGAAGAACCGGTCAGGTCAAATTCAACGTCCTCCTTGCCACATTCTAACCGTGCCGCCTCATTAGCACCGTCACGGCATGATCCTGGACCGCCCACCACCTAGGATGTTCCGAGACAGTGCCTCCCTTAGTATAGGCCTCCCCGGTACTATCATCTTCACGATTCCGGTGCTGATAGGTCCCGGAGCGTTGGCCGGATGGGGTCGAAGACACCGCGCACGCATCTGAATGGCCATAACATCCCCGTTCGGATCCAGTTTTGGTCCACGTTTTTTTCCCAGGTGCAGAATCACATGGAGCACACCCTGAAGGGCGAGAACAGAGAAAACAACATTTCAAAAGAAATAAATATAAAATATAAAACCCAAGAAGAACCGGTCAGGTCAAATTCAACGTCCTCCTTGCGACATTCTAACCGTGCCGCCTCATTGGCACCGTCGCGGCATGATCCTGGACCGCCCACCACCTAGGATGTTCCGAGACAGTGCCTCCCTCAGTATAGGCCTCCCCGGTACTATCATCTTCACGATTCCGGTGCTGATAGGTCCCGGAGCGTTGGCCGGATGGGGTCGAAGACACCGCGCACGCATCTGAATGGCCATAAGTTCCCTGTTCGGATCCAGTTTTGGGCCATGTTTTTTTTCCCTAGTGCAGAAACACATGGAGCACACCCTGAAGGGCGAAAACAGAGAAAACCACATTTCAAAAAAAATAAATATAAAATATAAAACCTAAGAAGAACCGGTCAGGTCAAATTCAACGTCCTCCTTGCCACATTCTAACCGTGCCGCCTCATTGGCACCGTCGCGGCATGATCCTGGACCGCCCACCACCTAGGATGTTCCGAGACAGTGCCTCCCTTAGTATAGGCCTCCCCGGTACTATCATCTTCACGATTCCAGTGCTGATAGGTCCCGGAGCGTTGGCCGGATGGGGTCGAAGACACCGCGCACGCATCTGAATGGACATAACTTCCCCGTTCGGATCCAGTTTTGGTCCACGTTTTTTTCCCAGGTGCAGAATCACATGGAGCACACCCTGAAGGGCGAAAACAGAGAAAACAACATTTCAAAAGAAATAAATATAAAATATAAACCCCAAGAAGAACCGGTCAGGTCAAATTCAACGTCCTCCTTGCGACATTCTAACCGTGCCGCCTCATTGGCACCGTCGCGGCATGATCCGGGACCGCCCACCACCTAGGATGTTCCGAGACAGTGCCTCCCTCAGTATAGGCCTCCCCGGTACTATCATCTTCACGATTGCGGTGCTGATAGGTCCCGGAGCGTTGGCCGGATGGGGTCGAAGACACCGCGCACGCATTTGAATGGCCATAACATCCCCGTTCGGATCCAGTTTTGGGCCACGTTTTTTTCCCAGGTGCAGAATCACATGGAGCACACCCTGAAGGGCGAGAACGGAGAAAACCACATTTCAAAAAAAAAAATATAAAATATAAAACCCAAGAAGAAACGGTCAGGTCAAATTCAAAGTCCTCCTTGCGACATTCTAACCGTGCCGCCTCATTGGCACCGTCGCGGCATGATCCTGGACCGCCCACCACCTAGGATGTTCCGAGACAGTGCCTCCCTCAGTATAGGCCTCCCCGGTACTATCATCTTCACGATTGCGGTGCTGATAGGTCCCGGAGCGTTGGCCGGATGGGGTCGAAGACACCGCGCACGCATTTGAATGGCCATAACATCCCCGTTCGGATCCAGTTTTGGGCCACGTTTTTTTCCCAGGTGCAGAATCACATGGAGCACACCCTGAAGGGCGAGAGCGGAGAAAACCACATTTCAAAAAAAAAATATAAAATATAAAACCCAAGAAGAAACGGTCAGGTCAAATTCAAAGTCCTCCTTGCGACATTCTAACCGTGCCGCCACATTGGCACCGTCGCGGCATGATCCGGGACCGCCCACCACCTAGGATGTTCCGAGACAGTGCCTCCCTCAGTATAGGCCTCCCCGGTACTATCATCTTCACGATTGCGGTGCTGATAGGTCCCGGAGCGTTGGCCGGATGGGGTCGAAGACACCGCGCACGCATTTGAATGGCCATAACATCCCCGTTCGGATCCAGTTTTGGGCCACGTTTTTTTCCCAGGTGCAGAATCACATGGAGCACACCCTGAAGGGCGAGAACGGAGAAAACCACATTTCAAAAAAAAAATATAAAATATAAAACCCAAGAAGAAACGGTCAGGTCAAATTCAAAGTCCTCCTTGCGACATTCTAACCGTGCCGCCTCATTGGCACCGTCGCGGCATGATCCTGGACCGCCCACCACCTAGGATGTTCCGAGACAGTGCCTCCCTCAGTATAGGCCTCCCCGGTACTATCATCTTCACGATTCCGGTGCTGATAGGTCCCGGAGCGTTGGCCGGATGGGGTCGAAGACACCGCGCACGCATCTGAATGGCCATAACTTCCCCGTTCGGATCCAGTTTTGGGCCACGTTTTTTTTCCCAGGTGCAGAAACACATGGAGCACACCCTGAAGGGCGAAAACAGAGAAAACCACATTTCAAAAAAAATAAATATAAAATATAAAACCTAAGAAGAACCGGTCAGGTCAAATTCAACGTCCTCCTTGCCACATTCTAACCGTGCCGCCTCATTGGCACCATCGCGGCATGATCCTGGACCGCCCACCACCTAGGATGTTCCGAGACAGTGCCTCCCTCAATATAGGCCTCCCCGGTAGTATCATCTTCACGATTCCGGTGCTGATAGGTCCCGGAGCGTTGGCCGGATGGGGTCGAAGACACCGCGCACGCATCTGAATGGCCATAACTTCCCCGTTCGGATCCAGTTTTGGGCCAAGTTTCTTTTCCCAGGTGCAGAATCACATGGAGCACACCCTGAAGGGCGAAAACGGAGAAAACCACATTTCAAAAAAAATAAATATAAAATATAAAACACAAGAAGAACCGGTCAGGTCAAATTCAACGTCCTCCTTGCGACATTCTAACCGTGCCGCCTCATTGGCACCGTCGCGGCATGATCCTGGACCGCCCACCACCTAGGATGTTCCGAGACAGTGCCTCCCTCAGTATAGGCCTCCCCGGTACTATCATCTTCACGATTCCGGTGCTGATAGGTCCCGGAGCGTTGGCCGGATGGGGTCGAAGACACCGCGCACGCATCTGAATGGCCATAACTTCACCGTTCGGATCCAGTTTTGGTCCACGTTTTTTTCCCAGGTGCAGAATCACATGGAGCACACCCTGAAGGGCGAAGACAGAGAAAACAACATTTCAAAAGAAATAAATATAAAATATAAAACCCAAGAAGAACCGGTCAGGTCAAATTCAACGTCCTCCTTGCGACATTCTAACCGTGCTGCCTCATTGGCACCGTCGCGGCTTGATCCGGGACCGCCCACCACCTAGGATGTTCCGAGACAGTGCCTCCCTCAGTATAGGCCTCCTCGGTACTATCATCTTCACGATTGCGGTGCTGATAGGTCCCGGAGCGTTGGCCGGATGGGGTCGAAGACACCGCGCACGCATCTGAATGGCCATAACTTCCCCGTTCGGATCCAGTTTTGGGCCAAGTTTCTTTTCCCAGGTGCAGAATCACATGGAGCACACCCTGAAGGGCGAAAACGGAGAAAACCACATTTCAAAAAAAATAAATATAAAATATAAAACACAAGAAGAACCGGTCAGGTCAAATTCAACGTCCTCCTTGCGACATTCTAACCGTGCCGCCTCATTGGCACCGTCGCGGCATGATCCTGGACTGCCCAGCACCTAGGATGTTCCGAGACAGTGCCTCCCTCAGTATAGGCCTCCCCGGTACTATCATCTTCACGATTCCGGTGCTGATAGGTCCCGGAGCGTTGGCCGGATGGGGTCGAAGACACCGCGCACGCATTTGAATGGCCATAACTTCACCGTTCGGATCCAGTTTTGGTCCACGTTTTTTTCCCAGGTGCAGAATCACATGGAGCACACCCTGAAGGGCGAAGACAGAGAAAACAACATTTCAAAAGAAATAAATATAAAATATAAAACCCAAGAAGAACCGGTCAGGTCAAATTCAACGTCCTCCTTGCGACATTCTAACCGTGCTGCCTCATTGGCACCGTCGCGGCATGATCCGGGACCGCCCACCACCTAGGATGTTCCGAGACAGTGCCTCCCTCAGTATAGGCCTCCCCGGTACTATCATCTTCACGATTGCGGTGCTGATAGGTCCCGGAGCGTTGGCCGGATGGGGTCGAAGACACCGCGCACGCATCTGAATGGCCATAACATCCCCGTTCGGATCCAGTTTTGGGCCACGTTTTTTTCCCAGGTGCAGAATCACATGGAGCACACCCTGAAGGGCGAGAACGGAGAAAACCACATTTCAAAAAAAATAAATATAAAATATAAAACACAAGAAGAACCGGTCAGGTCAAATTCAACGTCCTCCTTGCGACATTCTAACCGTGCCGCCTCATTGGCACCGTCGCGGCATGATCCGGGACCGCCCACCACCTAGGATGTTCCGAGACAGTGCCTCCCTCAGTATAGGCCTCCCCGGTACTATCATCTTCACGATTCCGGTGCTGATAGGTCCCGGAGCGTTGGCCGGATGGGGTCGAAGACACCGCGCACGCATCTGAATGGCCATAAGTTCCCTGTTCGGATCCAGTTTTGGGCCACGTTTTTTTTCCCTGGTGCAGAAACACATGGAGCACACCCTGAAGGGCGAAAACAGAGAAAACCACATTTCAAAAAAAATAAATATAAAATATAAAACCTAAGAAGAACCGGTCAGGTCAAATTCAACGTCCTCCTTGCCACATTCTAACCGTGCCGCCTCATTGGCACCGTCGCGGCATGATCCTGGACCGCCCACCACCTAGGATGTTCCGAGACAGTGCCTCCCTCAGTATAGGCCTCCCCGGTACTATCATCTTCACGATTCCGGTGCTGATAGGTCCCGGAGCGTTGGCCGGATGGGGTCGAAGACACCGCGCACGCATCTGAATGGACATAACTTCCCCGTTCGGATCCAGTTTTGGTCCACGTTTTTTTCCCAGGTGCAGAATCACATGGAGCACACCCTGAAGGGCGAAAACATAGAAAACAGCATTTCAAAAGAAATAAATATAAAATATAAAACCCAAGAAGAACCGGTCAGGTCAAATTCAACGTCCTCCTTGCGACATTCTAACCGTGCCGCCTCATTGGCACCGTCGCGGCATGATCCGGGACCGCCCACCACCTAGGATGTTCCGAGACAGTGCCTCCCTCAGTATAGGCCTCCCCGGTACTATCATCTTCACGATTGCGGTGCTGATAGGTCCCGGAGCGTTGGCCGGATGGGGTCGAAGACACCGCGCACGCATTTGAATGCCATAACATCCCCGTTCGGATCCAGTTTTGGGCCACGTTTTTTTCCCAGGTGCAGAATCACATGGAGCACACCCTGAAGGGCGAGAACGGAGAAAACCACATTTCAAAAAAAAATATAAAATATAAAACCCAAGAAGAAACGGTCAGGTCAAATTCAAAGTCCTCCTTGCGACATTCTAACCGTGCCGCCTCATTGGCACCGTCGCGGCATGATCCTGGACCGCCCACCACCTAGGATGTTCCGAGACAGTGCCTCCCTCAGTATAGGCCTCCCCGGTACTATCATCTTCACGATTCCGGTGCTGATAGGTCCTGGAGCGTTGGCCGGATGGGGTCGAACACACCGCGCACGCATCTGAATGGCCATAACTTCCCCGTTCGGATCCAGTTTTGGGCCACGTTTTTTTTCCCAGGTGCAGAAACACATGGAGCACACCCTGAAGGACGAAAACAGAGAAAACCACATTTCAAAAAAAATAAATATAAAATATAAAACCTAAGAAGAACCGGTCAGGTCAAATTCAACGTCCTCCTTGCGACATTCTAACCGTGCCGCCTCATTGGCACCGTCGCGGCATGATCCTGGACTGCCCACCACCAAGGATGTTCCGAGACAGTGCCTCCCTCAGTATAGGCCTCCCCGGTACTATCATCTTCACGATTCCGGTGCTGATAGGTCCCGGAGCGTTGGCCGGATGGGGTCGAAGACACCGCGCACGCATCTGAATGGCCATAACTTCACCGTTCGGATCCAGTTTTGGTCCACGTTTTTTTCCCAGGTGCAGAATCACATGGAGCACACCCTGAAGGGCGAAGACAGAGAAAACAACATTTCAAAAAAAATAAATATAAAATATAAAACCCAAGAAGAACCGGTCAGGTCAAATTCAACGTCCTCCTTGCGACATTCTAACCGTGCTGCCTCATTGGCACCGTCGCGGCATGATCCGGGACCGCCCACCACCTAGGATGTTCCGAGACAGTGCCTCCCTCAGTATAGGCCTCCCCGGTACTATCATCTTCACGATTGCGGTGCGGATAGGTCCCGGAGCGTTGGCCGGATGGGGTCGAAGACACCGCGCACGCATCTGAATGGCCATAACATCCCCGTTCGGATCCAGTTTTGGGCCACGTTTTTTTCCCAGGTGCAGAATCACATGGAGCACACCCTGAAGGGCGAGAACGGAGAAAACCACATTTCAAAAAAAATAAATATAAAATATAAAACACAAGAAGAACCGGTCAGGTCAAATTCAACGTCCTCCTTGCGACATTCTAACCGTGCCGCCTCATTGGCACCGTCGCGGCATGATCCGGGACCGCCCACCACCTAGGATGTTCCGAGACAGTGCCTCCCTCAGTATAGGCCTCCCCGGTACTATCATCTTCACGATTGCGGTGCTGATAGGTCCCGGAGCGTTGGCCGGATGGGGTCGAAGACACCGCGCACGCATCTGAATGGCCATAACTTCCCCGTTCGGATCCAGTTTTGGTCCACGTTTTTTTCCCAGGTGCAGAATCACATGGAGCACACCCTGAAGGGCGAAAACAGAGAAAACAACATTTCAAAAGAAATAAATATAAAATATAAAACCCAAGAAGAACCGGTCAGGTCAAATTCAACGTCCTCCTTGTGGCATTCTAACCGTGCCGCCTCATTGGCACCGTCGCGGCATGATCCGGGACCGCTCACCACCTAGGATGTTCCGAGACAGTGCCTCCGTCAGTATAGGCCTCCCCGCTACTATCATCTTCACGATTGCGGTGCTGATAGGTCCCGGAGCGTTGGCCGGATGGGGTCGAAGACACCGCGCACGCATCTGAATGGCCATAACTTCCCCGTTCGGATCCAGTTTTGGGCCACGTTTTTTTCCTAGGTGCAGAATCACATGGAGCACACCCTGAAGGGCGAGAACGGAGAAAACCACATTTCAAAAAAAATAAATATAAAATATAAAACACAAGAAGAACCGGTCAGGTCAAATTCAACGTCCTCCTTGCGACATTCTAACCGTGCCGCCTCATTGGCACCGTCGCGGCATGATCCGGGACCGCCCACCACCTAGGATGTTCCGAGAAAGTGCCTCCCTCAGTATAGGCCTCCCCGGTACTATCATCTTCACGATTCCGGTGCTGATAGGTCCCGGAGCGTTGGCCGGATGGGGTCGAAGACACCGCGCACGCATCTGAATGGCCATAACTTCCCCGTTCGGATCCAGTTTTGGTCCACGTTTTTTTCCCAGGTGCAGAATCACATGGAGCACACCCTGAAGGGCGAAAACAGAGAAAACAACATTTCAAAAGAAATAAATATAAAATATAAAACCCAAGAAGAACCGGTCAGGTCAAATTCAACGTCCTCCTTGCGACATTCTAACCGTGCTGCCTCATTGGCACCGTCGCGGCATGATCCGGGACCGCCCACCACCTAGGATGTTCCGAGACAGTGCCTCCCTCAGTATAGGCCTCCCCGGTACTATCATCTTCACGATAGCGGTGCTGATAGGTCCCGGAGCGTTGGCCGGATGGGGTCGAAGACACCGCGCACGCATCTGAATGGCCATAACTTCCCCGTTCGGATCTAGTTTTGGGCCAAGTTTCTTTTCCCAGGTGCAGAATCACATGGAGCACACCCTGAAGGACGAAAACGGAGAAAACCACATTTCAAAAAAAATAAATATAAAATATAAAACCTAAGAAGAACCGGTCAGGTCAAATTCAACGTCCTCCTTGCGACATTCTAACCGTGCCGCCTCATTGGCACCGTCGCGGCATGATCCTGGACCGCCCACCACCTAGGATGTTCCGAGACAGTGACTCCCTCAGTATAGGCCTCCCCGGTACTATCATCTTCACGATTCCGGTGCTGATAGGTCCCGGAGCGTTGGCCGGATGGGGTCGAAGACACCGCGCACGCATCTGAATGGCCATAACTTCCCCGTTCGGATCCAGTTTTGGGCCAAGTTTTTTTCAAAGGTGCAGAATCACATGGAGCACACCCTGAAGGTCGAGAACGGAGAAAACCACATTTCAAAAAAAATAAATATAAAATATAAAACCCAAGAAGAACCGGTCAGGTCAAATTCAACGTCCTCCTTGCGACATTCTAACCGTGCCGCCTCATTGGCACCGTCGCGGCATGATCCTGGACCGCCCACCACCTAGGATGTTCCGAGAGAGTGACTCCCTCAGTATAGGCCTCCCCGGTACTATCATCTTCACGATTCCGGTGCTGATAGGTCCCGGAGCGTTGGCCGGATGGGGTCGAAGACACCGCGCACGCATCTGAATGGCCATAACCTCCCCGTTCGGATCCAGTTTTGGTCCACATTTTTTTCCCAGGTGCAGAATCACATGGAGCACACCCTGAAGGGCGAAAACAGAGAAAACAACATTTCAAAAGAAATAAATATAAAATATAAAACCCAAGAAGAACCGGTCAGGTCAAATTCAACGTCCTCCTTGCGACATTCTAACCGTGCCGCCTCATTGGCACCGTCGCGGCATGATCCTGGACCGCCCGCCACCTAGGATGTTCCGAGACAGTGCCTCCCTCAGTATAGGCCTCCCCGGTACTATCATCTTCACGATTCCGGTGCTGATAGGTCCCAGAGCGTTGGCCGGATGGGGTCGAAGACACCGCGCACGCATCTGAATGGCCATAACTTCCCCGTTCGGATCCAGTTTTGGGCCAAGTTTTTTTCCCAGGTGCAGAATCACATGGAGCACACCCTGAAGGGCGAGAACGGAGAAAACCACATTTCAAAAAAAATAAATATAAAATATAAAACACAAGAAGAACCGGTCAGGTCAAATTCAACGTCCTCCTTGCGACATTCTAACCGTGCTGCCTCATTGGCACCGTCGCGGCATGATCCGGGACCGCCCACCACCTAGGATGTTCCGAGACAGTGCCTCCCTCAGTATAGGCCTCCCCAGTACTATCATCTTCACGATTCCGGTGCTGATAGGTGCCGGAGCGTTGGCCGGATGGGGTCGAAGACACCGCGCACGAATCTGAATGGCCATAACTTCCCCGTTTGGATCCAGTTTTGGTCCACAGTTTTTTTCCCAGGTGCAGAATCACATGGAGCACACCCTGAAGGGCGAAAACAGAGAAAACAACATTTCAAAAGAAATAAATATAAAATATAAAACCCAAGAAGAACCGGTCAGGTCAAATTCAACGTCCTCCTTGCGACATTCCAACCGTGCCGCCTCATTGGCACCGTCGCGGCATGATCCGGGACCGCCCACCACCTAGGATGTTCCGAGACAGTGCCTACCTCAGTATAGGCCTCCCCGGTACTATCATCTTCACGATTGCGGTGCTGATAGGTCCCGGAGCGTTGGCCGGATGGGGTCGAAGACACCGCGCACGCATCTGAATGGCCATAACTTCCCCGTTCGGATCCAGTTTTGGGCCAAGTTTTTTTTCACAGGTGCAGAATCACATGGAGCACACCCTGAAGGGCGAAAACGGAGAAAACCACATTTCAAAAAAAATAAATATAAAATATAAAACCTAAGAAGAACCGGTCAGGTCAAATTCAACGTCCTCCTTGCGACATTCTAACCGTGCCGCCTCATTGGCACCGTCGCGGCATGATCCTGGACCGCCCGCCACCTAGGATGTTCTGAGACAGCGCCTCCCTCAGTATAGGCCTCCCCGGTACTATCATCTTCACGATTGCGGTGCTGATAGGTCCCGGAGCGTTGGCCGGATGGGGTCGAAGACACCGCGCACGCATCTGAATGGCCATAACTTCCCCGTTCGGATCCAGTTTTGGGCCAAGTTTTTTTTCACAGGTGCAGAATCACATGGAGCACACCCTGAAGGGCGAAAACGGAGAAAACCACATTTCAAAAAAAATAAATATAAAATATAAAACCTAAGAAGAACCGGTCAGGTCAAATTCAACGTCCTCCTTGCGACATTCTAACCGTGCCGCCTCATTGGCACCGTCGCGGCATGATCCTGGACCGCCCACCACCTAGGATGTTCCGAAAGAGTGACTCCCTCAGTATAGGCCTCCCCGGTACTATCATCTTCACGATTCCGGTGCTGATAGGTCCCGGAGCGTTGGCCGGATGGGGTCGAAGACACCGCGCACGCATCTGAATGGCCATAACCTCCCCGTTCGGATCCAGTTTTGGTCCACATTTTTTTCCCAGGTGCAGAATCACATGGAGCACACCCTGAAGGGCGAAAACAGAGAAAACAACATTTCAAAAGAAATAAATATAAAATATAAAACCCAAGAAGAACCGGTCAGGTCAAATTCAACGTCCTCCTTGCGACATTCTAACCGTGCCGCCTCATTGGCACCGTCGCGGCATGATCCTGGACCGCCCGCCACCTAGGATGTTCCGAGACAGTGCCTCCCTCAGTATAGGCCTCCCCGGTACTATCATCTTCACGATTCCGGTGCTGATAGGTCCCGGAGCGTTGGCCGGATGGGGTCGAAGACACCGCGCACGCATCTGAATGGCCATACCTTCCCCGTTCGGATCCAGTTTTGGGCCAAGTTTTTTTCCCAGGTGCAGAATCACATGGAGCACACCCTGAAGGGCGAGAACGGAGAAAACCACATTTCAAAAAAAATAAATATAAAATATAAAACACAAGAAGAACCGGTCAGGTCAAATTCAACGTCCTCCTTGCGACATTCTAACCGTGCTGCCTCATTGGCACCGTCGCGGCATGATCCGGGACCGCCCACCACCTAGGATGTTCCGAGACAGTGCCTCCCTCAGTATAGGCCTCCCCGGTACTATCATCTTCACGATTCCGGTGCTGATAGGTCCCGGAGCGTTGGCCGGATGGGGTCGAAGACACCGCGCACGAATCTGAATGGCCATAACTTCCCCGTTTGGATCCAGTTTTGGTCCACGTTTTTTTCCCAGGTGCAGAATCACATGGAGCACACCCTGAAGGGCGAAAACAGAGAAAACAACATTTCAAAAGAAATAAATATAAAATATAAAACCCAAGAAGAACCGGTCAGGTCAAATTCAACGTCCTCCTTGCGACATTCCAACCGTGCCGCCTCATTGGCACCGTCGCGGCATGATCCTGGACCGCCCACTACCTAGGATGTTCCGAGACAGTGCCTACCTCAGTATAGGCCTCCCCGGTACTATCATCTTCACGATTGCGGTGCTGATAGGTCCCGGAGCGTTGGCCGGATGGGGTCGAAGACACCGCGCACGCATCTGAATGGCCATAACTTCCCCGTTCGGATCCAGTTTTGGGCCAAGTTTTTTTTCACAGGTGCAGAATCACATGGAGCACACCCTGAAGGGCGAAAACGGAGAAAACCACATTTCAAAAAAAATAAATATAAAATATAAAACCTAAGAAGAACCGGTCAGGTCAAATTCAACGTCCTCCTTGCGACATTCTAACCGTGCCGCCTCATTGGCACCGTCGCGGCATGATCCTGGACCGCCCGCCACCTAGGATGTTCCTGAGACAGCGCCTCCCTCAGTATAGGCCTCCCCGGTACTATCATCTTCACGATTGCGGTGCTGATAGGTCCCGGAGCGTTGGCCGGATGGGGTCGAAGACACCGCGCACGCATCTGAATGGCCATAACTTCCCCGTTCGGATCCAGTTTTGGGCCAAGTTTTTTTTCACAGGTGCAGAATCACATGGAGCACACCCTGAAGGGCGAAAACAGGAGAAAACCACATTTCAAAAGAAATAAATATAAAATATAAAACCCTAAGAAGAACCGGTCAGGTCAAATTCAACGTCCTCCTTGCGACATTCCAACCGTGCCGCCTCATTGGCACCGTCGCGGCATGATCCTGGACCGCCCACTACCTAGGATGTTCCGAGACAGTGCCTACCTCAGTATAGGCCTCCCCGGTACTATCATCTTCACGATTGCGGTGCTGATAGGTCCCGGAGCGTTGGCCGGATGGGGTCGAAGACACCGCGCACGCATCTGAATGGCCATAACTTCCCCGTTCGGATCCAGTTTTGGGCCAAGTTTTTTTTCACAGGTGCAGAATCACATGGAGCACACCCTGAAGGGCGAAAACGGAGAAAACCACATTTCAAAAAAAATAAATATAAAATATAAAACCTAAGAAGAACCGGTCAGGTCAAATTCAACGTCCTCCTTGCGACATTCTAACCGTGCCGCCTCATTGGCACCGTCGCGGCATGATCCTGGACCGCCCGCCACCTAGGATGTTCCGAGACAGTGCCTCCCTCAGTATAGGCCTCCCCGGTACTATCATCTTCACGATTGCGGTGCTGATAGGTCCCGGAGCGTTGGCCGGATGGGGTCGAAGACACCGCGCACGCATCTGAATGGCCATAACTTCCCCGTTCGGATCCAGTTTTGGGCCAAGTTTTTTTTCCCAGGTGCAGAATCACATGGAGCACACCCTGAAGGGCGAAAACGGAGAAAACCACATTTCAAAAAAAATAAATATAAAATATAAAACCTAAGAAGAACCGGTCAGGTCAAATTCAACGTCCTCCTTGCGACATTCTAACCGTGCCGCCTCATTGGCACCGTCGCGGCATGATCCTGGACCGCCCGCCACCTAAGATGTTCCGAGACAGTGCCTCCCTCAGTATAGGCCTCCCCGGTACTATCATCTTCACGATTGCGGTGCTGATAGGTCCCGGAGCGTTGGCCGGATGGGGTCGAAGACACCGCGCACGCATCTGAATGGCCATAACTTCCCCGTTCGGATCCAGTTTTGGGCCAAGTTTTTTTTCACAGGTGCAGAATCACATGGAGCACACCCTGAAGGGAGAAAACGGAGAAAACCACATTTCAAAAAAAATAAATATAAAATATAAAACCTAAGAAGAACCGGTCAGGTCAAATTCAACGTCCTCCTTGCGACATTCTAACCGTGCCGCCTCATTGGCACCGTCGCGGCATGATCCTGGACCGCCCGCCACCTAGGATGTTCCGAGACAGTGCCTCCCTCAGTATAGGCCTCCCCGGTACTATCATCTTCACGATTGCGGTGCTGATAGGTCCCGGAGCGTTGGCCGGATGGGGTCGAAGACACCGCGCACGCATCTGAATGGCCATAACTTCCCCGTTCGGATCCAGTTTTGGGCCAAGTTTTTTTTCCCAGGTGCAGAATCACATGGAGCACACCCTGAAGGGCGAAAACGGAGAAAACCACATTTCAAAAAAAATAAATATAAAATATAAAACCTAAGAAGAACCGGTCAGGTCAAATTCAACGTCCTCCTTGCGACATTCTAACCGTGCCGCCTCATTGGCACCGTCGCGGCATGATCCTGGACCGCCCGCCACCTAGGATGTTCCGAGACAGTGCCTCCCTCAGTATAGGCCTCCCCGGTACTATCATCTTCACGATTGCGGTGCTGATAGGTCCCGGAGCGTTGGCCGGATGGGGTCGAAGACACCGCGCACGCATCTGAATGGCCATAACTTCCCCGTTCGGATCCAGTTTTGGGCCAAGTTTTTTTTCCCAGGTGCAGAATCACATGGAGCACACCCTGAAGGGCGAAAACGGAGAAAACCACATTTCAAAAAAAATAAATATAAAATATAAAACCTAAGAAGAACCGGTCAGGTCAAATTCAACGTCCTCCTTGCGACATTCTAACCGTGCCGCCTCATTGGCACCGTCGCGGCATGATCCTGGACCGCCCGCCACCTAGGATGTTCCGAGACAGTGCCTCCCTCAGTATAGGCCTCCCCGGTACTATCATCTTCACGATAGCGGTGCTGATAGGTCCCGGAGCGTTGGCCGGATGGGGTCGAAGACACCGCGCACGCATCTGAATGGCCATAACTTCCCCGTTCGGATCCAGTTTTGGGCCAAGTTTTTTTTCCCAGGTGCAGAATCACATGGAGCACACCCTGAAGGGCGAAAACGGAGAAAACCACATTTCAAAAAAAATAAATATAAAATATAAAACCTAAGAAGAACCGGTCAGGTCAAATTCAACGTCCTCCTTGCGACATTCTAACCGTGCCGCCTCATTGGCACCGTCGCGGCATGATCCTGGACCGCCCGCCACCTAGGATGTTCCGAGACAGTGCCTCCCTCAGTATAGGCCTCCCCGGTACTATCATCTTCACGATTCCGGTGCTGATAGGTCCCGGAGCGTTGGCCGGATGGGGTCGAAGACACCGCGCACGCATCTGAATGGCCATAACTTCCCCGTTCGGATCCAGTTTTGGGCCAAGTTTTTTTTCCCAGGTGCAGAATCACATGGAGCACACCCTGAAGGGCGAAAACGGAGAAAACCACATTTCAAAAAAAATAAATATAAAATATAAAACCTAAGAAGAACCGGTCAGGTCAAATTCAACGTCCTCCTTGCGACATTCTAACCGTGCCGCCTCATTGGCACCGTCGCGGCATGATCCTGGACCGCCCGCCACCTAGGATGTTCCGAGACAGTGCCTCCCTCAGTATAGGCCTCCCCGGTACTATCATCTTCACGATTCCGGTGCTGATAGGTCCCGGAGCGTTGGCCGGATGGGGTCGAAGACACCGCGCACGCATCTGAATGGCCATAACTTCCCCGTTCGGATCCAGTTTTGGGCCAAGTTTTTTTTCCCAGGTGCAGAATCACATGGAGCACACCCTGAAGGGCGAAAACGGAGAAAACCACATTTCAAAAAAATAAATATAAAATATAAAACCTAAGAAGAACCGGTCAGGTCAAATTCAACGTCCTCCTTGCGACATTCTAACCGTGCCGCCTCATTGGCACCGTCGCGGCATGATCCTGGACCGCCCACCACCTAGGATGTTCCGAGACAGTGCCTCCCTCAGTATAGGCCTCCCCGGTACTATCATCTTCACGATTGCGGTGCTGATAGGTCCCGGAGCGTTGGCCGGATGGGGTCGAAGACACCGCGCACGCATCTGAATGGCCATAACTTCCCCGTTCGGATCCAGTTTTGGGCCAAGTTTTTTTTCCCAGGTGCAGAATCACATGGAGCACACCCTGAAGGGCGAAAACGGAGAAAACCACATTTCAAAAAAAATAAATATAAAATATAAAACCTAAGAAGAACCGGTCAGGTCAAATTCAACGTCCTCCTTGCGACATTCTAACCGTGCCGCCTCATTGGCACCGTCGCGGCATGATCCTGGACCGCCCGCCACCTAGGATGTTCCGAGACAGTGCCTCCCTCAGTATAGGCCTCCCCGGTACTATCATCTTCACGATTGCGGTGCTGATAGGTCCCGGAGCGTTGGCCGGATGGGGTCGAAGACACCGCGCACGCATCTGAATGGCCATAACTTCCCCGTTCGGATCCAGTTTTGGGCCAAGTTTTTTTTCACAGGTGCAGAATCACATGGAGCACACCCTGAAGGGCGAAAACGGAGAAAACCACATTTCAAAAAAAATAAATATAAAATATAAAACCTAAGAAGAACCGGTCAGGTCAAATTCAACGTCCTCCTTGCGACATTCTAACCGTGCCGCCTCATTGGCACCGTCGCGGCATGATCCTGGACCGCCCGCCACCTAGGATGTTCCGAGACAGTGCCTCCCTCAGTATAGGCCTCCCCGGTACTATCATCTTCACGATTGCGGTGCTGATAGGTCCCGGAGCGTTGGCCGGATGGGGTCGAAGACACCGCGCACGCATCTGAATGGCCATAACTTCCCCGTTCGGATCCAGTTTTGGGCCAAGTTTTTTTTCCCAGGTGCAGAATCACATGGAGCACACCCTGAAGGGCGAAAACGGAGAAAACCACATTTCAAAAAAAATAAATATAAAATATAAAACCTAAGAAGAACCGGTCAGGTCAAATTCAACGTCCTCCTTGCGACATTCTAACCGTGCCGCCTCATTGGCACCGTCGCGGCATGATCCTGGACCGCCCGCCACCTAGGATGTTCCGAGACAGTGCCTCCCTCAGTATAGGCCTCCCCGGTACTATCATCTTCACGATTGCGGTGCTGATAGGTCCCGGAGCGTTGGCCGGATGGGGTCGAAGACACCACGCACGCATCTGAATGGCCATAACTTCCCCGTTCGGATCCAGTTTTGGGCCAAGTTTTTTTTTCACAGGTGCAGAATCACATGGAGCACACCCTGAAGGGCGAAAACGGAGAAAACCACATTTCAAAAAAAATAAATATAAAATATAAAACCTAAGAAGAACCGGTCAGGTCAAATTCAACGTCCTCCTTGCGACATTCTAACCGTGCCGCCTCATTGGCACCGTCGCGGCATGATCCTGGACCGCCCGCCACCTAGGATGTTCCGAGACAGCGCCTCCCTCAGTATAGGCCTCCCCGGTACTATCATCTTCACGATTGCGGTGCTGATAGGTCCCGGAGCGTTGGCCGGATGGGGTCGAAGACACCGCGCACGCATCTGAATGGCCATAACTTCCCCGTTCGGATCCAGTTTTGGGCCAAGTTTTTTTTCCCAGGTGCAGAATCACATGGAGCACACCCTGAAGGGCGAAAACGGAGAAAACCACATTTCAAAAAAAATAAATATAAAATATAAAACCTAAGAAGAACCGGTCAGGTCAAATTCAACGTCCTCCTTGCGACATTCTAACCGTGCCGCCTCATTGGCACCGTCGCGGCATGATCCTGGACCGCCCGCCACCTAGGATGTTCCGAGACAGTGCCTCCCTCAGTATAGGCCTCCCCGGTACTATCATCTTCACGATAGCGGTGCTGATAGGTCCCGGAGCGTTGGCCGGATGGGGTCGAAGACACCGCGCACGCATCTGAATGGCCATAACTTCCCCGTTCGGATCCAGTTTTGGGCCAAGTTTTTTTTCCCAGGTGCAGAATCACATGGAGCACACCCTGAAGGGCGAAAACGGAGAAAACCACATTTCAAAAAAAATAAATATAAAATATAAAACCTAAGAAGAACCGGTCAGGTCAAATTCAACGTCCTCCTTGCGACATTCTAACCGTGCCGCCTCATTGGCACCGTCGCGGCATGATCCTGGACCGCCCGCCACCTAGGATGTTCCGAGACAGTGCCTCCCTCAGTATAGGCCTCCCCGGTACTATCATCTTCACGATTGCGGTGCTGATAGGTCCCGGAGCGTTGGCCGGATGGGGTCGAAGACACCGCGCACGCATCTGAATGGCCATAACTTCCCCGTTCGGATCCAGTTTTGGGCCAAGTTTTTTTTCACAGGTGCAGAATCACATGGAGCACACCCTGAAGGGCGAAAACGGAGAAAACCACATTTCAAAAAAAATAAATATAAAATATAAAACCTAAGAAGAACCGGTCAGGTCAAATTCAACGTCCTCCTTGCGACATTCTAACCGTGCCGCCTCATTGGCACCGTCGCGGCATGATCCTGGACCGCCCGCCACCTAGGATGTTCCGAGACAGTGCCTCCCTCAGTATAGGCCTCCCCGGTACTATCATCTTCACGATTCCGGTGCTGATAGGTCCCGGAGCGTTGGCCGGATGGGGTCGAAGACACCGCGCACGCATCTGAATGGCCATAACTTCCCCGTTCGGATCCAGTTTTGGGCCAAGTTTTTTTTCCCAGGTGCAGAATCACATGGAGCACACCCTGAAGGGCGAAAACGGAGAAAACCACATTTCAAAAAAAATAAATATAAAATATAAAACCTAAGAAGAACCGGTCAGGTCAAATTCAACGTCCTCCTTGCGACATTCTAACCGTGCCGCCTCATTGGCACCGTCGCGGCATGATCCTGGACCGCCCGCCACCTAGGATGTTCCGAGACAGTGCCTCCCTCAGTATAGGCCTCCCCGGTACTATCATCTTCACGATTCCGGTGCTGATAGGTCCCGGAGCGTTGGCCGGATGGGGTCGAAGACACCGCGCACGCATCTGAATGGCCATAACTTCCCCGTTCGGATCCAGTTTTGGGCCAAGTTTTTTTTCCCAGGTGCAGAATCACATGGAGCACACCCTGAAGGGCGAAAACGGAGAAAACCACATTTCAAAAAAAATAAATATAAAATATAAAACCTAAGAAGAACCGGTCAGGTCAAATTCAACGTCCTCCTTGCGACATTCTAACCGTGCCGCCTCATTGGCACCGTCGCGGCATGATCCTGGACCGCCCGCCACCTAGGATGTTCCGAGACAGTGCCTCCCTCAGTATAGGCCTCCCCGGTACTATCATCTTCACGATTCCGGTGCTGATAGGTCCCGGAGCGTTGGCCGGATGGGGTCGAAGACACCGCGCACGCATCTGAATGGCCATAACTTCCCCGTTCGGATCCAGTTTTGGGCCAAGTTTTTTTTCCCAGGTGCAGAATCACATGGAGCACACCCTGAAGGGCGAAAACGGAGAAAACCACATTTCAAAAAAATAAATATAAAATATAAAACCTAAGAAGAACCGGTCAGGTCAAATTCAACGTCCTCCTTGCGACATTCTAACCGTGCCGCCTCATTGGCACCGTCGCGGCATGATCCTGGACCGCCCGCCACCTAGGATGTTCCGAGACAGTGCCTCCCTCAGTATAGGCCTCCCCGGTACTATCATCTTCACGATTCGGTGCTGATAGGTCCCGGAGCGTTGGCCGGATGGGGTCGAAGACACCGCGCACGCATCTGAATGGCCATAACTTCCCCGTTCGGATCCAGTTTTGGGCCAAGTTTTTTTTCCCAGGTGCAGAATCACATGGAGCACACCCTGAAGGGCGAAAACGGAGAAAACCACATTTCAAAAAAAATAAATATAAAATATAAAACCTAAGAAGAACCGGTCAGGTCAAATTCAACGTCCTCCTTGCGACATTCTAACCGTGCCGCCTCATTGGCACCGTCGCGGCATGATCCTGGACCGCCCGCCACCTAGGATGTTCCGAGACAGTGCCTCCCTCAGTATAGGCCTCCCCGGTACTATCATCTTCACGATTCCGGTGCTGATAGGTCCCGGAGCGTTGGCCGGATGGGGTCGAAGACACCGCGCACGCATCTGAATGGCCATAACTTCCCCGTTCGGATCCAGTTTTGGGCCAAGTTTTTTTTCCCAGGTGCAGAATCACATGGAGCACACCCTGAAGGGCGAAAACGGAGAAAACCACATTTCAAAAAAAATAAATATAAAATATAAAACCTAAGAAGAACCGGTCAGGTCAAATTCAACGTCCTCCTTGCGACATTCTAACCGTGCCGCCTCATTGGCACCGTCGCGGCATGATCCTGGACCGCCCGCCACCTAGGATGTTCCGAGACAGTGCCTCCCTCAGTATAGGCCTCCCCGGTACTATCATCTTCACGATTCCGGTGCTGATAGGTCCCGGAGCGTTGGCCGGATGGGGTCGAAGACACCGCGCACGCATCTGAATGGCCATAACTTCCCCGTTCGGATCCAGTTTTGGGCCAAGTTTTTTTTCCCAGGTGCAGAATCACATGGAGCACACCCTGAAGGGCGAAAACGGAGAAAACCACATTTCAAAAAAATAAATATAAAATATAAAACCTAAGAAGAACCGGTCAGGTCAAATTCAACGTCCTCCTTGCGACATTCTAACCGTGCCGCCTCATTGGCACCGTCGCGGCATGATCCTGGACCGCCCGCCACCTAGGATGTTCCGAGACAGTGCCTCCCTCAGTATAGGCCTCCCCGGTACTATCATCTTCACGATTCCGGTGCTGATAGGTCCCGGAGCGTTGGCCGGATGGGGTCGAAGACACCGCGCACGCATCTGAATGGCCATAACTTCCCCGTTCGGATCCAGTTTTGGGCCAAGTTTTTTTTCCCAGGTGCAGAATCACATGGAGCACACCCTGAAGGGCGAAAACGGAGAAAACCACATTTCAAAAAAAATAAATATAAAATATAAAACCTAAGAAGAACCGGTCAGGTCAAATTCAACGTCCTCCTTGCGACATTCTAACCGTGCCGCCTCATTGGCACCGTCGCGGCATGATCCTGGACCGCCCGCCACCTAGGATGTTCCGAGACAGTGCCTCCCTCAGTATAGGCCTCCCCGGTACTATCATCTTCACGATTCCGGTGCTGATAGGTCCCGGAGCGTTGGCCGGATGGGGTCGAAGACACCGCGCACGCATCTGAATGGCCATAACTTCCCCGTTCGGATCCAGTTTTGGGCCAAGTTTTTTTTCCCAGGTGCAGAATCACATGGAGCACACCCTGAAGGGCGAAAACGGAGAAAACCACATTTCAAAAAAAATAAATATAAAATATAAAACCTAAGAAGAACCGGTCAGGTCAAATTCAACGTCCTCCTTGCGACATTCTAACCGTGCCGCCTCATTGGCACCGTCGCGGCATGATCCTGGACCGCCCGCCACCTAGGATGTTCCGAGACAGTGCCTCCCTCAGTATAGGCCTCCCCGGTACTATCATCTTCACGATTCCGGTGCTGATAGGTCCCGGAGCGTTGGCCGGATGGGGTCGAAGACACCGCGCACGCATCTGAATGGCCATAACTTCCCCGTTCGGATCCAGTTTTGGGCCAAGTTTTTTTTCCCAGGTGCAGAATCACATGGAGCACACCCTGAAGGGCGAAAACGGAGAAAACCACATTTCAAAAAAAATAAATATAAAATATAAAACCTAAGAAGAACCGGTCAGGTCAAATTCAACGTCCTCCTTGCGACATTCTAACCGTGCCGCCTCATTGGCACCGTCGCGGCATGATCCTGGACCGCCCGCCACCTAGGATGTTCCGAGACAGTGCCTCCCTCAGTATAGGCCTCCCCGGTACTATCATCTTCACGATTCCGGTGCTGATAGGTCCCGGAGCGTTGGCCGGATGGGGTCGAAGACACCGCGCACGCATCTGAATGGCCATAACTTCCCCGTTCGGATCCAGTTTTGGGCCAAGTTTTTTTTCCCAGGTGCAGAATCACATGGAGCACACCCTGAAGGGCGAAAACGGAGAAAACCACATTTCAAAAAAAATAAATATAAAATATAAAACCTAAGAAGAACCGGTCAGGTCAAATTCAACGTCCTCCTTGCGACATTCTAACCGTGCCGCCTCATTGGCACCGTCGCGGCATGATCCTGGACCGCCCGCCACCTAGGATGTTCCGAGACAGTGCCTCCCTCAGTATAGGCCTCCCCGGTACTATCATCTTCACGATTCCGGTGCTGATAGGTCCCGGAGCGTTGGCCGGATGGGGTCGAAGACACCGCGCACGCATCTGAATGGCCATAACTTCCCCGTTCGGATCCAGTTTTGGGCCAAGTTTTTTTTCCCAGGTGCAGAATCACATGGAGCACACCCTGAAGGGCGAAAACGGAGAAAACCACATTTCAAAAAAAATAAATATAAAATATAAAACCTAAGAAGAACCGGTCAGGTCAAATTCAACGTCCTCCTTGCGACATTCTAACCGTGCCGCCTCATTGGCACCGTCGCGGCATGATCCTGGACCGCCCGCCACCTAGGATGTTCCGAGACAGTGCCTCCCTCAGTATAGGCCTCCCCGGTACTATCATCTTCACGATTCCGGTGCTGATAGGTCCCGGAGCGTTGGCCGGATGGGGTCGAAGACACCGCGCACGCATCTGAATGGCCATAACTTCCCCGTTCGGATCCAGTTTTGGGCCAAGTTTTTTTTCCCAGGTGCAGAATCACATGGAGCACACCCTGAAGGGCGAAAACGGAGAAAACCACATTTCAAAAAAAATAAATATAAAATATAAAACCTAAGAAGAACCGGTCAGGTCAAATTCAACGTCCTCCTTGCGACATTCTAACCGTGCCGCCTCATTGGCACCGTCGCGGCATGATCCTGGACCGCCCGCCACCTAGGATGTTCCGAGACAGTGCCTCCCTCAGTATAGGCCTCCCCGGTACTATCATCTTCACGATTCCGGTGCTGATAGGTCCCGGAGCGTTGGCCGGATGGGGTCGAAGACACCGCGCACGCATCTGAATGGCCATAACTTCCCCGTTCGGATCCAGTTTTGGGCCAAGTTTTTTTTCCCAGGTGCAGAATCACATGGAGCACACCCTGAAGGGCGAAAACGGAGAAAACCACATTTCAAAAAAAATAAATATAAAATATAAAACCTAAGAAGAACCGGTCAGGTCAAATTCAACGTCCTCCTTGCGACATTCTAACCGTGCCGCCTCATTGGCACCGTCGCGGCATGATCCTGGACCGCCCGCCACCTAGGATGTTCCGAGACAGTGCCTCCCTCAGTATAGGCCTCCCCGGTACTATCATCTTCACGATTCCGGTGCTGATAGGTCCCGGAGCGTTGGCCGGATGGGGTCGAAGACACCGCGCACGCATCTGAATGGCCATAACTTCCCCGTTCGGATCCAGTTTTGGGCCAAGTTTTTTTTCCCAGGTGCAGAATCACATGGAGCACACCCTGAAGGGCGAAAACGGAGAAAACCACATTTCAAAAAAAATAAATATAAAATATAAAACCTAAGAAGAACCGGTCAGGTCAAATTCAACGTCCTCCTTGCGACATTCTAACCGTGCCGCCTCATTGGCACCGTCGCGGCATGATCCTGGACCGCCCGCCACCTAGGATGTTCCGAGACAGTGCCTCCCTCAGTATAGGCCTCCCCGGTACTATCATCTTCACGATTCCGGTGCTGATAGGTCCCGGAGCGTTGGCCGGATGGGGTCGAAGACACCGCGCACGCATCTGAATGGCCATAACTTCCCCGTTCGGATCCAGTTTTGGGCCAAGTTTTTTTTCCCAGGTGCAGAATCACATGGAGCACACCCTGAAGGGCGAAAACGGAGAAAACCACATTTCAAAAAAAATAAATATAAAATATAAAACCTAAGAAGAACCGGTCAGGTCAAATTCAACGTCCTCCTTGCGACATTCTAACCGTGCCGCCTCATTGGCACCGTCGCGGCATGATCCTGGACCGCCCGCCACCTAGGATGTTCCGAGACAGTGCCTCCCTCAGTATAGGCCTCCCCGGTACTATCATCTTCACGATTCCGGTGCTGATAGGTCCCGGAGCGTTGGCCGGATGGGGTCGAAGACACCGCGCACGCATCTGAATGGCCATAACTTCCCCGTTCGGATCCAGTTTTGGGCCAAGTTTTTTTTCCCAGGTGCAGAATCACATGGAGCACACCCTGAAGGGCGAAAACGGAGAAAACCACATTTCAAAAAAATAAATATAAAATATAAAACCTAAGAAGAACCGGTCAGGTCAAATTCAACGTCCTCCTTGCGACATTCTAACCGTGCCGCCTCATTGGCACCGTCGCGGCATGATCCTGGACCGCCCGCCACCTAGGATGTTCCGAGACAGTGCCTCCCTCAGTATAGGCCTCCCCGGTACTATCATCTTCACGATTCCGGTGCTGATAGGTCCCGGAGCGTTGGCCGGATGGGGTCGAAGACACCGCGCACGCATCTGAATGGCCATAACTTCCCCGTTCGGATCCAGTTTTGGGCCAAGTTTTTTTTCCCAGGTGCAGAATCACATGGAGCACACCCTGAAGGGCGAAAACGGAGAAAACCACATTTCAAAAAAAATAAATATAAAATATAAAACCTAAGAAGAACCGGTCAGGTCAAATTCAACGTCCTCCTTGCGACATTCTAACCGTGCCGCCTCATTGGCACCGTCGCGGCATGATCCTGGACCGCCCGCCACCTAGGATGTTCCGAGACAGTGCCTCCCTCAGTATAGGCCTCCCCGGTACTATCATCTTCACGATTCCGGTGCTGATAGGTCCCGGAGCGTTGGCCGGATGGGGTCGAAGACACCGCGCACGCATCTGAATGGCCATAACTTCCCCGTTCGGATCCAGTTTTGGGCCAAGTTTTTTTTCCCAGGTGCAGAATCACATGGAGCACACCCTGAAGGGCGAAAACGGAGAAAACCACATTTCAAAAAAAATAAATATAAAATATAAAACCTAAGAAGAACCGGTCAGGTCAAATTCAACGTCCTCCTTGCGACATTCTAACCGTGCCGCCTCATTGGCACCGTCGCGGCATGATCCTGGACCGCCCGCCACCTAGGATGTTCCGAGACAGTGCCTCCCTCAGTATAGGCCTCCCCGGTACTATCATCTTCACGATTCGGTGCTGATAGGTCCCGGAGCGTTGGCCGGATGGGGTCGAAGACACCGCGCACGCATCTGAATGGCCATAACTTCCCCGTTCGGATCCAGTTTTGGGCCAAGTTTTTTTTCCCAGGTGCAGAATCACATGGAGCACACCCTGAAGGGCGAAAACGGAGAAAACCACATTTCAAAAAAAATAAATATAAAATATAAAACCTAAGAAGAACCGGTCAGGTCAAATTCAACGTCCTCCTTGCGACATTCTAACCGTGCCGCCTCATTGGCACCGTCGCGGCATGATCCTGGACCGCCCGCCACCTAGGATGTTCCGAGACAGTGCCTCCCTCAGTATAGGCCTCCCCGGTACTATCATCTTCACGATTCCGGTGCTGATAGGTCCCGGAGCGTTGGCCGGATGGGGTCGAAGACACCGCGCACGCATCTGAATGGCCATAACTTCCCCGTTCGGATCCAGTTTTGGGCCAAGTTTTTTTTCCCAGGTGCAGAATCACATGGAGCACACCCTGAAGGGCGAAAACGGAGAAAACCACATTTCAAAAAAAATAAATATAAAATATAAAACCTAAGAAGAACCGGTCAGGTCAAATTCAACGTCCTCCTTGCGACATTCTAACCGTGCCGCCTCATTGGCACCGTCGCGGCATGATCCTGGACCGCCCGCCACCTAGGATGTTCCGAGACAGTGCCTCCCTCAGTATAGGCCTCCCCGGTACTATCATCTTCACGATTCCGGTGCTGATAGGTCCCGGAGCGTTGGCCGGATGGGGTCGAAGACACCGCGCACGCATCTGAATGGCCATAACTTCCCCGTTCGGATCCAGTTTTGGGCCAAGTTTTTTTTCCCAGGTGCAGAATCACATGGAGCACACCCTGAAGGGCGAAAACGGAGAAAACCACATTTCAAAAAAAATAAATATAAAATATAAAACCTAAGAAGAACCGGTCAGGTCAAATTCAACGTCCTCCTTGCGACATTCTAACCGTGCCGCCTCATTGGCACCGTCGCGGCATGATCCTGGACCGCCCGCCACCTAGGATGTTCCGAGACAGTGCCTCCCTCAGTATAGGCCTCCCCGGTACTATCATCTTCACGATTCCGGTGCTGATAGGTCCCGGAGCGTTGGCCGGATGGGGTCGAAGACACCGCGCACGCATCTGAATGGCCATAACTTCCCCGTTCGGATCCAGTTTTGGGCCAAGTTTTTTTTCCCAGGTGCAGAATCACATGGAGCACACCCTGAAGGGCGAAAACGGAGAAAACCACATTTCAAAAAAATAAATATAAAATATAAAACCTAAGAAGAACCGGTCAGGTCAAATTCAACGTCCTCCTTGCGACATTCTAACCGTGCCGCCTCATTGGCACCGTCGCGGCATGATCCTGGACCGCCCGCCACCTAGGATGTTCCGAGACAGTGCCTCCCTCAGTATAGGCCTCCCCGGTACTATCATCTTCACGATTCCGGTGCTGATAGGTCCCGGAGCGTTGGCCGGATGGGGTCGAAGACACCGCGCACGCATCTGAATGGCCATAACTTCCCCGTTCGGATCCAGTTTTGGGCCAAGTTTTTTTTCCCAGGTGCAGAATCACATGGAGCACACCCTGAAGGGCGAAAACGGAGAAAACCACATTTCAAAAAAATAAATATAAAATATAAAACCTAAGAAGAACCGGTCAGGTCAAATTCAACGTCCTCCTTGCGACATTCTAACCGTGCCGCCTCATTGGCACCGTCGCGGCATGATCCTGGACCGCCCGCCACCTAGGATGTTCCGAGACAGTGCCTCCCTCAGTATAGGCCTCCCCGGTACTATCATCTTCACGATTCCGGTGCTGATAGGTCCCGGAGCGTTGGCCGGATGGGGTCGAAGACACCGCGCACGCATCTGAATGGCCATAACTTCCCCGTTCGGATCCAGTTTTGGGCCAAGTTTTTTTTCCCAGGTGCAGAATCACATGGAGCACACCCTGAAGGGCGAAAACGGAGAAAACCACATTTCAAAAAAAATAAATATAAAATATAAAACCTAAGAAGAACCGGTCAGGTCAAATTCAACGTCCTCCTTGCGACATTCTAACCGTGCCGCCTCATTGGCACCGTCGCGGCATGATCCTGGACCGCCCGCCACCTAGGATGTTCCGAGACAGTGCCTCCCTCAGTATAGGCCTCCCCGGTACTATCATCTTCACGATTCCGGTGCTGATAGGTCCCGGAGCGTTGGCCGGATGGGGTCGAAGACACCGCGCACGCATCTGAATGGCCATAACTTCCCCGTTCGGATCCAGTTTTGGGCCAAGTTTTTTTTCCCAGGTGCAGAATCACATGGAGCACACCCTGAAGGGCGAAAACGGAGAAAACCACATTTCAAAAAAAATAAATATAAAATATAAAACCTAAGAAGAACCGGTCAGGTCAAATTCAACGTCCTCCTTGCGACATTCTAACCGTGCCGCCTCATTGGCACCGTCGCGGCATGATCCTGGACCGCCCGCCACCTAGGATGTTCCGAGACAGTGCCTCCCTCAGTATAGGCCTCCCCGGTACTATCATCTTCACGATTCCGGTGCTGATAGGTCCCGGAGCGTTGGCCGGATGGGGTCGAAGACACCGCGCACGCATCTGAATGGCCATAACTTCCCCGTTCGGATCCAGTTTTGGGCCAAGTTTTTTTTCCCAGGTGCAGAATCACATGGAGCACACCCTGAAGGGCGAAAACGGAGAAAACCACATTTCAAAAAAAATAAATATAAAATATAAAACCTAAGAAGAACCGGTCAGGTCAAATTCAACGTCCTCCTTGCGACATTCTAACCGTGCCGCCTCATTGGCACCGTCGCGGCATGATCCTGGACCGCCCGCCACCTAGGATGTTCCGAGACAGTGCCTCCCTCAGTATAGGCCTCCCCGGTACTATCATCTTCACGATTCCGGTGCTGATAGGTCCCGGAGCGTTGGCCGGATGGGGTCGAAGACACCGCGCACGCATCTGAATGGCCATAACTTCCCCGTTCGGATCCAGTTTTGGGCCAAGTTTTTTTTCCCAGGTGCAGAATCACATGGAGCACACCCTGAAGGGCGAAAACGGAGAAAACCACATTTCAAAAAAAATAAATATAAAATATAAAACCTAAGAAGAACCGGTCAGGTCAAATTCAACGTCCTCCTTGCGACATTCTAACCGTGCCGCCTCATTGGCACCGTCGCGGCATGATCCTGGACCGCCCGCCACCTAGGATGTTCCGAGACAGTGCCTCCCTCAGTATAGGCCTCCCCGGTACTATCATCTTCACGATTCCGGTGCTGATAGGTCCCGGAGCGTTGGCCGGATGGGGTCGAAGACACCGCGCACGCATCTGAATGGCCATAACTTCCCCGTTCGGATCCAGTTTTGGGCCAAGTTTTTTTTCCCAGGTGCAGAATCACATGGAGCACACCCTGAAGGGCGAAAACGGAGAAAACCACATTTCAAAAAAAATAAATATAAAATATAAAACCTAAGAAGAACCGGTCAGGTCAAATTCAACGTCCTCCTTGCGACATTCTAACCGTGCCGCCTCATTGGCACCGTCGCGGCATGATCCTGGACCGCCCGCCACCTAGGATGTTCCGAGACAGTGCCTCCCTCAGTATAGGCCTCCCCGGTACTATCATCTTCACGATTCCGGTGCTGATAGGTCCCGGAGCGTTGGCCGGATGGGGTCGAAGACACCGCGCACGCATCTGAATGGCCATAACTTCCCCGTTCGGATCCAGTTTTGGGCCAAGTTTTTTTTCCCAGGTGCAGAATCACATGGAGCACACCCTGAAGGGCGAAAACGGAGAAAACCACATTTCAAAAAAATAAATATAAAATATAAAACCTAAGAAGAACCGGTCAGGTCAAATTCAACGTCCTCCTTGCGACATTCTAACCGTGCCGCCTCATTGGCACCGTCGCGGCATGATCCTGGACCGCCCGCCACCTAGGATGTTCCGAGACAGTGCCTCCCTCAGTATAGGCCTCCCCGGTACTATCATCTTCACGATTCCGGTGCTGATAGGTCCCGGAGCGTTGGCCGGATGGGGTCGAAGACACCGCGCACGCATCTGAATGGCCATAACTTCCCCGTTCGGATCCAGTTTTGGGCCAAGTTTTTTTTCCCAGGTGCAGAATCACATGGAGCACACCCTGAAGGGCGAAAACGGAGAAAACCACATTTCAAAAAAAATAAATATAAAATATAAAACCTAAGAAGAACCGGTCAGGTCAAATTCAACGTCCTCCTTGCGACATTCTAACCGTGCCGCCTCATTGGCACCGTCGCGGCATGATCCTGGACCGCCCGCCACCTAGGATGTTCCGAGACAGTGCCTCCCTCAGTATAGGCCTCCCCGGTACTATCATCTTCACGATTCGGTGCTGATAGGTCCCGGAGCGTTGGCCGGATGGGGTCGAAGACACCGCGCACGCATCTGAATGGCCATAACTTCCCCGTTCGGATCCAGTTTTGGGCCAAGTTTTTTTTCCCAGGTGCAGAATCACATGGAGCACACCCTGAAGGGCGAAAACGGAGAAAACCACATTTCAAAAAAAATAAATATAAAATATAAAACCTAAGAAGAACCGGTCAGGTCAAATTCAACGTCCTCCTTGCGACATTCTAACCGTGCCGCCTCATTGGCACCGTCGCGGCATGATCCTGGACCGCCCAGCCACCTAGGATGTTCCGAGACAGTGCCTCCCTCAGTATAGGCCTCCCCGGTACTATCATCTTCACGATTCCGGTGCTGATAGGTCCCGGAGCGTTGGCCGGATGGGGTCGAAGACACCGCGCACGCATCTGAATGGCCATAACTTCCCGTTCGGATCCAGTTTTGGGCCAAGTTTTTTTCCAGGTGCAAATCACATGGAGCCACCCTGAAGGCGAAACGGAGAAAACCACATTTCAAAAAAAATAAATA
>JAMSGZ010000070.1:0-54023 GCA_030272315.1 Paspalum vaginatum
CGCTTGAACCGCTTCTTGTTTTTTTGCAAGGAACATGCCCATGCACTACTTTAGGTCCCAAAGTCATGTTTCGGTGGTTTCGCGCAATTTCGTTGCCGTACGGGTCCGTTGCGAAATAGAGTACTAGGGTGCATTTGATGCATCACTTTGTGCTGCTTGAACCGTTTCTTGTTTCTTCTCGATGAACATGCCAATCCACTACTTTAGGTACAAAAATCATGTTTCGGTGGTTTCACGCCATTTTGTTGTAACACGGGATCCGTTACGAAAATAGAGTATCAGGGTGCAATTGATGCATCACTTTGTGCCGCTTGAACCGCTTCTTTTTTTTTGCAAGGAACATGCCCAATGCACTACTTTAGGTCCCAAAGTCATGTTTCGGTGGTTTCGCGCGATTTCGTTGCCGTACGGGTCCCGTTGCGAAAATAGAGTACTAGGGTGCATTTGATGCATCACTTTGTGCTGCTTGAACCGTTTCTTGTTTCTTCTCGATGAACATGCCCAATCCACTACTTTCGGTAAAAATCTTGTTTCGGTGGTTTCACGCCATTTTGTTGGCACGGGATCCGTTACGAAAATGGAGTATCAGGGTGCAATTGATGCATCACTTTGTGCCGCTTGAACCGCTTCTTGTTTTTTGCAAGGAACATGCCCAATGCACTACTTTAGGTCCCAAAGTCATGTTTGGTGGTTTCGCGCAATTTCGTTGCCGTACGGGTCCGTTGCGAAAATAGAGTACTAGGGTGCATTTGATGCATCACTTTGTGCTGCTTGAACCGTTTCTTGTTTCTTCTCGATGAACATGCCCAATCCACTACTTTAGGTACAAAAATCATGTTTCGGGTTTTCACGCCATTTTGTTGAACACGGGATCCGTTACGAAAATGGAGTATCAGGGTGCAATTGATGCATCACTTTGTGCCGCTTGAACCGCTTCTTGTTTTTTGCAAGGAACATGCCCAATGCACTACTTTAGGTCCCAAAGTCATGTTTCGTGTGTTTCGCGCAATTTCGTTGCCGTACGGGTCCCGTTGCGAAAATAGAGTACTAGGGTGCATTTGATGCATCACTTTGTGCTGCTTGAACCGTTTCTTGTTTCTTCTCGATGAACATGCCCAATCCACTACTTTCGGTACAAAAATCTTGTTTCGGGTGGTTTCACGCCATTTTGTTGGAACACGGGATCCGTTACGAAAATGGAGTATCGGGTGCAATTGATGCATCACTTTGTGCCGCTTGAACCGCTTTTGTTTTTTGCAAGGAACATGCCCAATGCACTACTTTAGGTCCCAAAGTCATGTTTGGTGTTTTCAATTTCGTTGCCGTACGGGTCCGTTGCGAAAATAGAGTACTAGGGTGCATTTGATGCATCACTTTGTGCTGCTTGAACCGTTTCTTGTTTCTTCTCGATGAACATGCCCAATCCACTACTTTAGGTACAAAAATCATGTTTCGGGTGGTTTCACGCCATTTTGTTGAACACGGGATCCGTTACGAAAATAGAGTATCAGGGTGCAATTGATGCATCACTTTGTGCCGCTTGAACCGCTTCTTTTTTTTTTGCAAGGAACATGCCCAATGCACTACTTTAGGACCCAAAGTCATGTTGGTGGTTTCGCGCAATTTCGTTGCCGTACGGGTCCCGTTGCGAAAATAGAGTACTAGGGTGCATTTGATGCATCACTTTGTGCTGCTTGAACCGTTTCTTGTTTCTTCTCGATGAACATGCCCAATCCACTACTTTCGGTACAAAAATCTTGTTTCGGGTGGTTTCACGCCATTTTGTTGAACACGGGATCCGTTACGAAAATGGAGTATCAGGGTGCAATTGATGCATCACTTTGTGCCGCTTGAACCGCTTCTTGTTTTTTTGCAAGGAACATGCCCAATGCACTACTTTAGGTCCCAAAGTCATGTTTCGGGTGGTTTCGCGCAATTTCGTTGCCGTACGGGTCCCGTTGCGAAAATAGAGTACTAGGGTGCATTTGATGCATCACTTTGTGCTGCTTGAACCGTTTCTTGTTTCTTCTCGATGAACATGCCCAATCCACTACTTTAGGTACAAAAATCATGTTTCGGGTGGTTTCACGCCATTTTGTTGTAACACGGGATCCGTTACGAAAATAGAGTATCAGGGTGCAATTGATGCATCACTTTGTGCCGCTTGAACCGCTTCTTGTTTTTTTGCAAGGAACATGCCCAATGCACTACTTTAGGTCCCAAAGTCATGTTTCGGTGGTTTCGCGCGATTTCGTTGCCGTACGGGTCCCGTTGCGAAAATAGAGTACTAGGGTGCATTTGATGCATCACTTTGTGCTGCTTGAACCGTTTCTTGTTTCTTCTCGATGAACATGCCCAATCCACTACTTTAGGTACAAAAATCATGTTTCGGAGGTTTCACGCCATTTGTTGCCGCACGGGATCCGTTACGAAAATGGAGTATCGGGTGCAATTGATGCATCACTTTGTGCCGCTTGAACGCTTCTTTTTTTTTTGCAAGGAACATCCCAATGCACTACTTTGATCCCAAAGTCAGTTTGGGGTTTCGCGCATTTCGTTGCCGTACGGGCCGTTGCGAAAATAGAGTACTGGGTGCATTTGATGCATCACTTTGTGCTGCTTGAACCGTTTCTTGTTTCTTCTCGATGAACATGCCCAATCCACTACTTTCGGTACAAAAATCTTGTTTCGGGTGGTTTCACGCCATTTTGTTGCAACACGGGATCCGTTACGAAAATGGAGTATCAGGGTGCAATTGATGCATCACTTTGTGCCGCTTGAACCGCTTCTTGTTTTTTTGCAAGGAACATGCCCAATGCACTACTTTAGGACCCAAAGTCATGTTTCGTGTGGTTTCGCGCAATTTCGTTCGTACGGGTCCCGTTGCGAAAATAGAGTACTAGGGTGCATTTGATGCATCACTTTGTGCTGCTTGAACCGTTTCTTGTTTCTTCTCGATGAACATGCCCAATCCACTACTTTCGGTACAAAAATCTTGTTTCGGGTGGTTTCACGCCATTTTGTTGAACACGGGATCCGTTACGAAAATGGAGTATCAGGGTGCAATTGATGCATCACTTTGTGCCGCTTGAACCGCTTCTTGTTTTTTTGCAAGGAACATGCCCAATGCACTACTTTAGGTCCCAAAGTCATGTTTCGGGTGGTTTCGCGCAATTTCGTTGCCGTACGGGTCCCGTTGCGAAAATAGAGTACTAGGGTGCATTTGATGCATCACTTTGTGCTGCTTGAACCGTTTCTTGTTTCTTCTCGATGAACATGCCCAATCCACTACTTTAGGTACAAAAATCATGTTTCGGGTGGTTTCACGCCATTTTGTTGTAACACGGGATCCGTTACGAAAATAGAGTATCAGGGTGCAATTGATGCATCACTTTGTGCCGCTTGAACCGCTTCTTTTTTTTTGCAAGGAACATGCCCAATGCACTACTTTAGGACCCAAAGTCATGTTTCGATTGGTTTCGCGATTTCGTTGCCGTACGGGTCCCGTTGCGAAAATAGAGTACTAGGGTGCATTTGATGCATCACTTTGTGCTGCTTGAACCGTTTCTTGTTTCTTCTCGATGAACATGCCCAATCCACTACTTTCGGTAAAAAATCTTGTTTCGGGTGGTTTCACGCCATTTTGTTGAACACGGGATCCGTTACGAAAATGGAGTATCAGGGTGCAATTGATGCATCACTTTGTGCCGCTTGAACCGCTTCTTGTTTTTTTGCAAGGAACATGCCCAATGCACTACTTTAGGTCCCAAAGTCATGTTTCGGGTGGTTTCGCGCAATTTCGTTGCCGTACGGGTCCCGTTGCGAAAATAGAGTACTAGGGTGCATTTGATGCATCACTTTGTGCTGCTTGAACCGTTTCTTGTTTCTTCTCGATGAACATGCCCAATCCACTACTTTAGGTACAAAAATCATGTTTCGGGTGGTTTCACGCCATTTTGTTGTAACACGGGATCCGTTACGAAAATAGAGTATCAGGGTGCAATTGATGCATCACTTTGTGCCGCTTGAACCGCTTCTTGTTTTTTTGCAAGGAACATGCCCAATGCACTACTTTAGGTCCCAAAGTCATGTTTCGTTGGTTTCGCGATTTCGTTGCCGTACGGGTCCCGTTGCGAAAATAGAGTACTAGGGTGCATTTGATGCATCACTTTGTGCTGCTTGAACCGTTTCTTGTTTCTTCTCGATGAACATGCCCAATCCACTACTTTAGGTACAAAAATATGTTTCGGGTGGTTTCGCCATTTGTTGGCACGGGATCCGTTACGAAAATGGAGTATCAGGGTGCAATTGATGCATCACTTTGTGCCGCTTGAACGCTTTTTGTTTTTTGCAAGGAACATCCAATGCACTACTTTGATCCCAAAGTCATTTTGGGTGTTTCGCGCATTTCGTTGCCGTACGGGCCGTTGCGAAAATAGAGTACTAGGGTGCATTTGATGCATCACTTTGTGCTGCTTGAACCGTTTCTTGTTTCTTCTCGATGAACATGCCCAATCCACTACTTTCGGTACAAAAATCTTGTTTCGGGTGGTTTCACGCCATTTTGTTGAACACGGGATCCGTTACGAAAATGGAGTATCAGGGTGCAATTGATGCATCACTTTGTGCCGCTTGAACCGCTTCTTGTTTTTTGCAAGGAACATGCCCAATGCACTACTTTAGGACCCAAAGTCATGTTTCGTGGTTTCGCGCAATTTCGTTGCCGTACGGGTCCCGTTGCGAAAATAGAGTACTAGGGTGCATTTGATGCATCACTTTGTGCTGCTTGAACCGTTTCTTGTTTCTTCTCGATGAACATGCCCAATCCACTACTTTAGGTACAAAAATCTTGTTTCGGGTGGTTTCACGCCATTTTGTTGGAACACGGGATCCGTTACGAAAATGGAGTATCAGGGTGCAATTGATGCATCACTTTGTGCCGCTTGAACCGCTTCTTGTTTTTTGCAAGGAACATGCCCAATGCACTACTTTAGGTCCCAAAGTCATGTTTCGGTGGTTTCGCGCAATTTCGTTGCCGTACGGGTCCCGTTGCGAAAATAGAGTACTAGGGTGCATTTGATGCATCACTTTGTGCTGCTTGAACCGTTTCTTGTTTCTTCTCGATGAACATGCCCAATCCACTACTTTAGGTACAAAAATCATGTTTCGGGTGGTTTCACGCCATTTTGTTGAACACGGGATCCGTTACGAAAATGGAGTATCAGGGTGCAATTGATGCATCACTTTGTGCCGCTTGAACCGCTTCTTGTTTTTTTGCAAGGAACATGCCCAATGCACTACTTTAGGTCCCAAAGTCATGTTTCGGTGGTTTCGCGATTTCGTTGCCGTACGGGTCCCGTTGCGAAAATAGAGTACTAGGGTGCATTTGATGCATCACTTTGTGCTGCTTGAACCGTTTCTTGTTTCTTCTCGATGAACATGCCCAATCCACTACTTTAGGTACAAAAATCATGTTTCGGTGGTTTCACGCCATTTTGTTGGCACGGGATCCGTTACGAAAATGGAGTATCAGGGTGCAATTGATGCATCACTTTGTGCCGCTTGAACCTTTTTGTTTTTTGCAAGGAACATGCCCAATGCACTACTTTAGGTCCCAAAGTCATGTTTGGTGGTTTTCGCGCATTTCGTTGCCGTACGGGTCCCGTTGCGAAAATAGAGTACTGGGTTGCATGCATCACTTTGTGCTGCTTGAACCGTTTCTTGTTTCTTCTCGATGAACATGCCCAATCCACTACTTTAGGTACAAAAATCTTGTTTCGGGTGGTTTCACGCCATTTTGTTGAACACGGGATCCGTTACGAAAATGGAGTATCAGGGTGCAATTGATGCATCACTTTGTGCCGCTTGAACCGCTTCTTGTTTTTTTGCAAGGAACATGCCCAATGCACTACTTTAGGACCCAAAGTCATGTTTCGTGTGGTTTCGCGCAATTTCGTTGCCGTACGGGTCCCGTTGCGAAAATAGAGTACTAGGGTGCATTTGATGCATCACTTTGTGCTGCTTGAACCGTTTCTTGTTTCTTCTCGATGAACATGCCCAATCCACTACTTTCGGTACAAAAATTGTTTCGGGTGGTTTCACGCCATTTTGTTGAACACGGGATCCGTTACGAAAATGGAGTATCAGGGTGCAATTGATGCATCACTTTGTGCCGCTTGAACCGCTTCTTGTTTTTTTGCAAGGAACATGCCCAATGCACTACTTTAGGTCCCAAAGTCATGTTTCGGGTGGTTTCGCGCAATTTCGTTGCCGTACGGGTCCCGTTGCGAAAATAGAGTACTAGGGTGCATTTGATGCATCACTTTGTGCTGCTTGAACCGTTTCTTGTTTCTTCTCGATGAACATGCCCAATCCACTACTTTAGGTACAAAAATTGTTTCGGGTGGTTTCACGCCATTTTGTTGTAACACGGGATCCGTTACGAAAATGGAGTATCAGGGTGCAATTGATGCATCACTTTGTGCCGCTTGAACCGCTTCTTTTTTTTTGCAAGGAACATGCCCAATGCACTACTTTAGGACCCAAAGTCATGTTTCGTGGTTTCGCGCAATTTCGTTGCCGTACGGGTCCCGTTGCGAAAATAGAGTACTAGGGTGCATTTGATGCATCACTTTGTGCTGCTTGAACCGTTTCTTGTTTCTTCTCGATGAACATGCCCAATCCACTACTTTCGGTAAAAATCTTGTTTCGGGTGGTTTCACGCCATTTTGTTGAACACGGGATCCGTTACGAAAATGGAGTATCAGGGTGCAATTGATGCATCACTTTGTGCCGCTTGAACCGCTTCTTTTTTTTTGCAAGGAACATGCCCAATGCACTACTTTAGGTCCCAAAGTCATGTTTCGGTGGTTTCGCGCGATTTCGTTGCCGTACGGGTCCCGTTGCGAAAATAGAGTACTAGGGTGCATTTGATGCATCACTTTGTGCTGCTTGAACCGTTTCTTGTTTCTTCTCGATGAACATGCCCAATCCACTACTTTAGGTACAAAAATCATGTTTCGGGTGGTTTCACGCCATTTTGTTGAACACGGGATCCGTTACGAAAATGGAGTATCAGGGTGCAATTGATGCATCACTTTGTGCCGCTTGAACCGCTTTTTTTTTTTGCAAGGAACATGCCCAATGCACTACTTTATCCCAAAGTCATGTTTCGGTGGTTTCGCAATTTCGTTGCCGTACGGGTCCCGTTGCGAAAATAGAGTACTAGGGTGCATTTGATGCATCACTTTGTGCTGCTTGAACCGTTTCTTGTTTCTTCTCGATGAACATGCCCAATCCACTACTTTAGGTACAAAAATCTTGTTTCGGGTGGTTTCACGCCATTTTGTTGCAACACGGGATCCGTTACGAAAATGGAGTATCAGGGTGCAATTGATGCATCACTTTGTGCCGCTTGAACCGCTTCTTGTTTTTTGCAAGGAACATGCCCAATGCACTACTTTAGGACCCAAAGTCATGTTTCGGTGTGTTTCGCGCAATTTCGTTGCCGTACGGGTCCCGTTGCGAAAATAGAGTACTAGGGTGCATTTGATGCATCACTTTGTGCTGCTTGAACCGTTTCTTGTTTCTTCTCGATGAACATGCCCAATCCACTACTTTCGGTACAAAAATCATGTTTCGGGTGGTTTCACGCCATTTTGTTGAACACGGGATCCGTTACGAAAATGGAGTATCAGGGTGCAATTGATGCATCACTTTGTGCCGCTTGAACCGCTTTTTTTTTGCAAGGAACATGCCCAATGCACTACTTTAGGTCCCAAAGTCATGTTTCGGTGGTTTCGCGCAATTTCGTTGCCGTACGGGTCCCGTTGCGAAAATAGAGTACTAGGGTGCATTTGATGCATCACTTTGTGCTGCTTGAACCGTTTCTTGTTTCTTCTCGATGAACATGCCCAATCCACTACTTTAGGTACAAAAATCATGTTTCGGGTGGTTTCACGCCATTTTGTTGAACACGGGATCCGTTACGAAAATGGAGTATCAGGGTGCAATTGATGCATCACTTTGTGCCGCTTGAACCGCTTCTTGTTTTTTTGCAAGGAACATGCCCAATGCACTACTTTAGGTCCCAAAGTCATGTTTCGGGTGGTTTCGCGCAATTTCGTTGCCGTACGGGTCCCGTTGCGAAAATAGAGTACTAGGGTGCATTTGATGCATCACTTTGTGCTGCTTGAACCGTTTCTTGTTTCTTCTCGATGAACATGCCCAATCCACTACTTTAGGTACAAAAATCATGTTTCGGTGGTTTCACGCCATTTTGTTGAACACGGGATCCGTTACGAAAATGGAGTATCAGGGTGCAATTGATGCATCACTTTGTGCCGCTTGAACCGCTTTTTTTTTTTGCAAGGAACATGCCCAATGCACTACTTTGACCCAAAGTCATGTTTGTGTTTCGCGCATTTCGTTGCCGTACGGGTCCCGTTGCGAAAATAGAGTACTAGGGTGCATTTGATGCATCACTTTGTGCTGCTTGAACCGTTTCTTGTTTCTTCTCGATGAACATGCCCAATCCACTACTTTCGGTACAAAAATCTTGTTTCGGGTGGTTTCACGCCATTTTGTTAACACGGGATCCGTTACGAAAATGGAGTATCAGGGTGCAATTGATGCATCACTTTGTGCCGCTTGAACCGCTTCTTGTTTTTTTGCAAGGAACATGCCCAATGCACTACTTTAGGTCCCAAAGTCATGTTTCGGGTGGTTTCGCGCAATTTCGTTGCCGTACGGGTCCCGTTGCGAAAATAGAGTACTAGGGTGCATTTGATGCATCACTTTGTGCTGCTTGAACCGTTTCTTGTTTCTTCTCGATGAACATGCCCAATCCACTACTTTAGGTACAAAAATCATGTTTCGGGTGGTTTCACGCCATTTTGTTGAACACGGGATCCGTTACGAAAATGGAGTATCAGGGTGCAATTGATGCATCACTTTGTGCCGCTTGAACCGCTTCTTGTTTTTTGCAAGGAACATGCCCAATGCACTACTTTAGGTCCCAAAGTCATGTTTCGGTGGTTTCGCGCGATTTCGTTGCCGTACGGGTCCCGTTGCGAAAATAGAGTACTAGGGTGCATTTGATGCATCACTTTGTGCTGCTTGAACCGTTTCTTGTTTCTTCTCGATGAACATGCCCAATCCACTACTTTAGGTACAAAAATCATGTTTCGGGTGGTTTCACGCCATTTTGTTGAACACGGGATCCGTTACGAAAATGGAGTATCAGGGTGCAATTGATGCATCACTTTGTGCCGCTTGAACCGCTTCTTTTTTTTTGCAAGGAACATGCCCAATGCACTACTTTAGGACCCAAAGTCATGTTTCGTGGTTTCGCGCAATTTCGTTGCCGTACGGGTCCCGTTGCGAAAATAGAGTACTAGGGTGCATTTGATGCATCACTTTGTGCTGCTTGAACCGTTTCTTGTTTCTTCTCGATGAACATGCCCAATCCACTACTTTCGGTACAAAAATCTTGTTTCGGGTGGTTTCACGCCATTTTGTTGAACACGGGATCCGTTACGAAAATGGAGTATCAGGGTGCAATTGATGCATCACTTTGTGCCGCTTGAACCGCTTCTTGTTTTTTTGCAAGGAACATGCCCAATGCACTACTTTAGGTCCCAAAGTCATGTTTCGGGTGGTTTCGCGCAATTTCGTTGCCGTACGGGTCCCGTTGCGAAAATAGAGTACTAGGGTGCATTTGATGCATCACTTTGTGCTGCTTGAACCGTTTCTTGTTTCTTCTCGATGAACATGCCCAATCCACTACTTTAGGTACAAAAAATGTTTCGGGTGGTTTCACGCCATTTTGTTGGAACACGGGATCCGTTACGAAAATGGAGTATCAGGGTGCAATTGATGCATCACTTTGTGCCGCTTGAACCGCTTTTTTTTTGCAAGGAACATGCCCAATGCACTACTTTAGGTCCCAAAGTCATGTTTGGTGTTTCGCAATTTCGTTGCCGTACGGGTCCCGTTGCGAAAATAGAGTACTAGGGTGCATTTGATGCATCACTTTGTGCTGCTTGAACCGTTTCTTGTTTCTTCTCGATGAACATGCCCAATCCACTACTTTAACAAAAATCTTGTTTCGGGTGGTTTCACGCCATTTTGTTGAACACGGGATCCGTTACGAAAATGGAGTATCAGGGTGCAATTGATGCATCACTTTGTGCCGCTTGAACCGCTTCTTGTTTTTTTGCAAGGAACATGCCCAATGCACTACTTTAGGACCCAAAGTCATGTTTCGTGGTTTCGCGCAATTTCGTTGCCGTACGGGTCCCGTTGCGAAAATAGAGTACTAGGGTGCATTTGATGCATCACTTTGTGCTGCTTGAACCGTTTCTTGTTTCTTCTCGATGAACATGCCCAATCCACTACTTTCGGTACAAAAATCTTGTTTCGGGTGGTTTCACGCCATTTTGTTGAACACGGGATCCGTTACGAAAATGGAGTATCAGGGTGCAATTGATGCATCACTTTGTGCCGCTTGAACCGCTTCTTGTTTTTTTGCAAGGAACATGCCCAATGCACTACTTTAGGTCCCAAAGTCATGTTTCGGTGGTTTCGCGCAATTTCGTTGCCGTACGGGTCCCGTTGCGAAAATAGAGTACTAGGGTGCATTTGATGCATCACTTTGTGCTGCTTGAACCGTTTCTTGTTTCTTCTCGATGAACATGCCCAATCCACTACTTTAGGTACAAAAATCATGTTTCGGGTGGTTTCACGCCATTTTGTTGAACACGGGATCCGTTACGAAAATGGAGTATCAGGGTGCAATTGATGCATCACTTTGTGCCGCTTGAACCGCTTCTTGTTTTTTTGCAAGGAACATGCCCAATGCACTACTTTAGGTCCCAAAGTCATGTTTCGGTGGTTTCGCGCGATTTCGTTGCCGTACGGGTCCCGTTGCGAAAATAGAGTACTAGGGTGCATTTGATGCATCACTTTGTGCTGCTTGAACCGTTTCTTGTTTTTCTCGATGAACATGCCCAATCCACTACTTTAGGTACAAAAAATGTTTCGGGGTTTCACGCCATTTTGTTGGCACGGGATCCGTTACGAAAATGGAGTATCAGGGTGCAATTGATGCATCACTTTGTGCCGCTTGAACCGCTTTTGTTTTTTTGCAAGGAACATGCCCAATGCACTACTTTATCCCAAAGTCATGTTTGGTGGTTTCGCGCATTTCGTTGCCGTACGGGTCCCGTTGCGAAAATAGAGTACTAGGGTGCATTTGATGCATCACTTTGTGCTGCTTGAACCGTTTCTTGTTTCTTCTCGATGAACATGCCCAATCCACTACTTTCGGTACAAAAATCTTGTTTCGGGTGGTTTCACGCCATTTTGTTGAACACGGGATCCGTTACGAAAATGGAGTATCAGGGTGCAATTGATGCATCACTTTGTGCCGCTTGAACCGCTTCTTGTTTTTTTGCAAGGAACATGCCCAATGCACTACTTTAGGACCCAAAGTCATGTTTCGTGTGGTTTCGCGCAATTTCGTTCGTACGGGTCCCGTTGCGAAAATAGAGTACTAGGGTGCATTTGATGCATCACTTTGTGCTGCTTGAACCGTTTCTTGTTTCTTCTCGATGAACATGCCCAATCCACTACTTTCGGTACAAAAATCTTGTTTCGGGTGGTTTCACGCCATTTTGTTGAACACGGGATCCGTTACGAAAATGGAGTATCAGGGTGCAATTGATGCATCACTTTGTGCCGCTTGAACCGCTTCTTGTTTTTTTGCAAGGAACATGCCCAATGCACTACTTTAGGTCCCAAAGTCATGTTTGGTGGTTTCGCGCAATTTCGTTGCCGTACGGGTCCGTTGCGAAAATAGAGTACTAGGGTGCATTTGATGCATCACTTTGTGCTGCTTGAACCGTTTCTTGTTTCTTCTCGATGAACATGCCCAATCCACTACTTTAGGTACAAAAATCATGTTTCGGGTGGTTTCACGCCATTTTGTTGAACACGGGATCCGTTACGAAAATAGAGTATCAGGGTGCAATTGATGCATCACTTTGTGCCGCTTGAACCGCTTCTTTTTTTTTTTGCAAGGAACATGCCCAATGCACTACTTTAGGACCCAAAGTCATGTTTCGTGGTTTCGCGCAATTTCGTTGCCGTACGGGTCCCGTTGCGAAAATAGAGTACTAGGGTGCATTTGATGCATCACTTTGTGCTGCTTGAACCGTTTCTTGTTTCTTCTCGATGAACATGCCCAATCCACTACTTTCGGTAAAAAATCTTGTTTCGGGTGGTTTCACGCCATTTTGTTGAACACGGGATCCGTTACGAAAATAGAGTATCAGGGTGCAATTGATGCATCACTTTGTGCCGCTTGAACCGCTTCTTGTTTTTTTGCAAGGAACATGCCCAATGCACTACTTTAGGTCCCAAAGTCATGTTTCGGGTGGTTTCGCGCAATTTCGTTGCCGTACGGGTCCCGTTGCGAAAATAGAGTACTAGGGTGCATTTGATGCATCACTTTGTGCTGCTTGAACCGTTTCTTGTTTCTTCTCGATGAACATGCCCAATCCACTACTTTAGGTACAAAAATTGTTTCGGGTGGTTTCACGCCATTTTGTTGTAACACGGGATCCGTTACGAGAATAGAGTATCAGGGTGCAATTGATGCATCACTTTGTGCCGCTTGAACCGCTTCTTGTTTTTTTGCAAGGAACATGCCCAATGCACTACTTTAGGTCCCAAAGTCATGTTTCGGTGGTTTCGCGCATTTCGTTGCCGTACGGGTCCCGTTGCGAAAATAGAGTACTAGGGTGCATTTGATGCATCACTTTGTGCTGCTTGAACCGTTTCTTGTTTCTTCTCGATGAACATGCCCAATCCACTACTTTAGGTACAAAAAAATGTTTCGGTGGTTTCACGCCATTTGTTGGCACGGGATCCGTTACGAAAATGGAGTATCGGGTGCAATTGATGCATCACTTTGTGCCGCTTGAACGCTTTTTTTGTTTTTGCAAGGAACATCCAATGCACTACTTTAGGTCCCAAAGTCAGTTTTGGGTGTTTCTCACCATTTCGTTGCCGTACGGGTCCCGTTGCGAAAATAGAGTACTAGGGTGCATTTGATGCATCACTTTGTGCTGCTTGAACCGTTTCTTGTTTCTTCTCGATGAACATGCCCAATCCACTACTTTCGGTACAAAAATCTTGTTTCGGGTGGTTTCACGCCATTTTGTTGGAACACGGGATCCGTTACGAAAATGGAGTATCAGGTGCAATTGATGCATCACTTTGTGCCGCTTGAACCGCTTCTTGTTTTTTTGCAAGGAACATGCCCAATGCACTACTTTAGGACCCAAAGTCATGTTTCGGTGGTTTCGCGCATTTCGTTGATCGTACGGGTCCCGTTGCGAAAATAGAGTACTAGGGTGCATTTGATGCATCACTTTGTGCTGCTTGAACCGTTTCTTGTTTCTTCTCGATGAACATGCCCAATCCACTACTTTCGGTACAAAAATCTTGTTTCGGGTGGTTTCACGCCATTTTGTTGGAACACGGGATCCGTTACGAAAATGGAGTATCAGGGTGCAATTGATGCATCACTTTGTGCCGCTTGAACCGCTTCTTGTTTTTTTGCAAGGAACATGCCCAATGCACTACTTTAGGTCCCAAAGTCATGTTTCGGGTGGTTTCGCGCAATTTCGTTGCCGTACGGGTCCCGTTGCGAAATAGAGTACTAGGGTGCATTTGATGCATCACTTTGGTGCTGCTTGAACCGTTTCTTGTTTCTTCTCGATGAACATGCCCAATCCACTACTTTAGGTACAAAAATCATGTTTCGGGTGGTTTCACGCCATTTTGTTGTAACACGGGATCCGTTACGAGAAAAGAGTATCAGGGTGCAATTGATGCATCACTTTGTGCCGCTTGAACCGCTTCTTGTTTTTTTGCAAGGAACATGCCCAATGCACTACTTTAGGACCCAAAGTCATGTTTCGGTGGTTTCGCGCGATTTCGTTGCCGTACGGGTCCCGTTGCGAAAATAGAGTACTAGGGTGCATTTGATGCATCACTTTGTGCTGCTTGAACCGTTTCTTGTTTCTTCTCGATGAACATGCCCAATCCACTACTTTCGGTACAAAAATCTTGTTTCGGGTGGTTTCACGCCATTTTGTTGGAACACGGGATCCGTACGAGAATGGAGTATCAGGGTGCAATTGATGCATCACTTTGTGCCGCTTGAACCGCTTCTTGTTTTTTTGCAAGGAACATGCCCAATGCACTACTTTAGGTCCCAAAGTCATGTTTCGGGTGGTTTCGCGCAATTTCGTTGCGTACGGGTCCCGTTGCGAAAATAGAGTACTAGGGTGCATTTGATGCATCACTTGTGCTGCTTGAACCGTTTCTTGTTTCTTCTCGATGAACATGCCCAATCACTACTTTCGGTACAAAAATCTTGTTTCGGGTGGTTTCACGCCATTTTGTTGTAACACGGGATCCGTTACGAAAATGGAGTATCAGGGTGCAATTGATGCATCACTTTGTGCCGCTTGAACCGCTTCTTGTTTTTTTGCAAGGAACATGCCCAATGCCACTACTTTAGGTCCCAAAGTCATGTTTCGGGTGGTTTCGCGCAATTTCGTTGCCGTACGGGTCCCGTTGCGAAAATAGAGTACTAGGGTGCATTTGATGCATCACTTTGTGCTGCTTGAACCGTTTCTTGTTTCTTCTCGATGAACATCGCCCAATCCACTACTTTAGTACAAAAATCATGTTTCGGGTGTTCCACGCCATTTTGTTGTAAGCACGGATCCGTTACGAGAATGAGAGTATCAGGGTGCAATTGATGCATCACTTTGTGCCGCTTGAACCGTTTCTTGTTTTTTTGCAAGGAACATGCCCAATGCACTACTTTAGGATCCCAAAGTCATGTTTCGGGTGGTTTCGCGACATTTCGTTGCCGTACGGGTCCCGTTGCGAAAATAGAGTACTAGGGTGCATTTGATGCATCACTTTGTGCTGCTTGAACCGTTTCTTGTTTCTTCTCGATGAACATGCCCAATCCACTACTTTAGGTACAAAAATCATGTTTCGGGTGGTTTCACGCCATTTTGTTGGAAACACGGGATCCGTTACGAAAATAGAGTATCAGGTTGCAATTGATGCATCACTTTGTGCCGCTTGAACCGCTTCTTGTTTTTTTGCAAGGAACATGCCCAATGCACTACTTTAGGTCCCAAAGTCATGTTTCGGGTGGTTTCGCGCAATTTCGTTGCCGTACGGGTCCCGTTGCGAAAATAGAGTACTAGGGTGCATTTGATTGCATCACTTTGTGCTGCTTGAACCGTTTCTTGTTTCTTCTCGATGAACATGCCCAATCCACTACTTTAGGTACAAAAATCATGTTTCGGGTGGTTTCACGCCATTTTCTTGCTAACACGGATCCGTTACGAGAAATGGAGTATCATGGTGACAATTGATGCATCACTTTGTGCCGCTTGAACCGCTTCTTGTTTTTTTGCAAGGAACATGCCCAATGCACTACTTTAGGTCCCAAGTCATGTTTCGGGTGGTTCGCGCAATTTCGTTGCCGTACGGGTCCCGTTGCGAAAATAGAGTACTAGGGTGCATTTGATGCATCACTTGTGCTGCTTGAACCGTTTCTTGTTTCTTCTCGATGAACATGCCCAATCCACTACTTTCGGTACAAAAATCATGTTTCGGGTGGTTTCACGCCATTTTGTTGTAACACGGGATCCGTTACGAAAATGGAGTATCAGGGTGCAATTGATGCATCACTTTGTGCCGCTTGAACCGCTTCTTGTTTTTTTGCAAGGAACATGCCCAATGCACTACTTTAGGTCCCAAAGTCATGTTTCGGGTGGTTTCGCGCAATTTCGTTGCCGTACGGGTCCCGTTGCGAAAATAGAGTACTAGGGTGCATTTGATGCATCACTTTGTGCTGCTTGAACCGTTTCTTGTTTCTTCTCGATGAACATGCCCAATCCACTACTTTAGGTACAAAAATCATTGTTTCGGGTGGTTTCACGCCATTTGTTGCAACACGGGATCCGTTACGAAAATGGAGTATCAGGGTGCAATTGATGCATCACTTTGTGCCGCTTGAACCGCTTCTTGTTTTTTTGCAAGGAACATGCCCAATGCACTACTTTAGGTCCCAAAGTCATGTTTCGGGTGGTTTCGCGCGATTTCGTTGCCGTACGGGTCCCGTTGCGAAAATAGAGTACTAGGGTGCATTTGATGCATCACTTTGTGCTGCTTGAACCGTTTCTTGTTTCTTCTCGATGAACATGCCCAATCCACTACTTTAGGTACGAAAAATCATGTTTCGGGTGGTTTCACGCCATTTTGTTGTAACACGGGATCCGTTACGAAAATAGAGTATCAGGGTGCAATTGATGCATCACTTTGTGCCGCTTGAACCGCTTCTTGTTTTTTTGCAAGGAACATGCCCAATGCACTACTTTAGGTCCCAAAGTCATGTTTCGGGTGGTTTCGCGCTATTTCGTTGCCGTACGGGTCCCGTTGCGAAAATAGAGTACTAGGGTGCATTTGATGCATCACTTTGTGCTGCTTGAACCGTTTCTTGTTTCTTCTCGATGAACATGCCCAATCCACTACTTTAGGTACAAAAATCATGTTTCGGGTGGTTTCACGCCATTTTGTTGTAACACGGGATCCGTTACGAAAATGGAGTATCAGGGTGCATTGATGCATCACTTTGTGCCGCTTGAACCGCTTCTTGTTTTTTTGCAAGGAACATGCCCAATGCACTACTTTAGGTCCCAAAGTCATGTTTCGGGTGGTTTCGCGCAATTTCGTTGCCGTACGGGTCCCGTTGCGAAAATAGAGTACTAGGGTGCATTTGATGCATCACTTTGTGCTGCTTGAACCGTTTCTTGTTTCTTCTCGATGAACATGCCCAATCCACTACTTTAGGTACAAAAATCATTGTTTCGGGTGGTTTCACGCCATTTTGTTGTAACACGGGATCCGTTACGAAAATGGAGTATCAGGGTGCAATTGATGCATCACTTTGTTGCCGCTTGAACCGCTTCTTGTTTTTTGCAAGGAACATGCCCAATGCACTACTTTAGGTACCCAAAGTCATGTTTCGGTGTGGTTTCGCGCAATTTCGTTAGCCGTACGGGTCCCGTTGCGAAAATAGAGTACTAGGGTGCATTTGATGCATCACTTTGTGCTGCTTGAACCGTTTCTTGTTTCTTCTCGATGAACATGCCCAATCCACTACTTTCGGTACAAAAATCTTGTTTCGGGTGGTTTCACGCCATTTTGTTGGAACACGGGATCCGTTACGAAAATGGAGTATCAGGGTGCAATTGATGCATCACTTTGTGCCGCTTGAACCGCTTCTTGTTTTTTTGCAAGGAACATGCCCAATGCACTACTTTAGGATCCCAAAGTCATGTTTCGGGTGGTTTCGCGCAATTTCGTTGCCGTACGGGTCCCGTTGCGAAAATAGAGTACTAGGGTGCATTTGATGCATCACTTTGTGCTGCTTGAACCGTTTCTTGTTTCTTCTCGATGAACATGCCCAATCCACTACTTTAGGTACAAAAATCATGTTTCGGGTGGTTTCACGCCATTTTGTTGTAACACGGGATCCGTTACGAAAATAGAGTATCAGGGTGCAATTGATGCATCACTTTGTGCCCCTTGAACCGCTTCTTGTTTTTTTGCAAGGAACATGCCCAATGCACTACTTTAGGTCCCAAAGTCATGTTTCGGTGGTTTCGCAGCGATTTCGTTGCCGTACGGGTCCCGTTGCGAAAATAGAGTACTAGGGTGCATTTGATGCATCACTTTGTGCTGCTTGAACCGTTTCTTGTTTCTTCTCGATGAACATGCCCAATCCACTACTTTAGGTACAAAAATCATTGTTTCGGGTGGTTTCACGCCATTTTGTTGTAACACGGGATCCGTTACGAAAATAGAGTATCAGGGTGCAATTGATGCATCACTTTGTGCCGCTTGAACCGCTTCTTGTTTTTTTGCAAGGAACATGCCCAATGCACTACTTTAGGTCCCAAAGTCATGTTTCGGGTGGTTTCGCGCAATTTCGTTGCCGTACGGGTCCCGTTGCGAAAATAGAGTACTAGGGTGCATTTGATGCATCACTTTGTGCTGCTTGAAACCGTTTCTTGTTTCTTCTCGATGAACATGCCCAATCCACTACTTTAGGTACAAAAATCATGTTTCGGGTGGTTTCACGCCATTTGTTGGAACACGGGATCCGTTACGAAAATGGAGTATCAGGGTGCAATTGATGCATCACTTTGTGCCGCTTGAACCGCTTCTTGTTTTTTTGCAAGGAACATGCCCAATGCACTACTTTAGGTCCCAAAGTCATGTTTCGGTGGTTTCGCGCAATTTCGTTGCCGTACGGGTCCCGTTGCGAAAATAGAGTACTAGGGTGCATTTGATGCATCACTTTGTGCTGCTTGAACCGTTTCTTGTTTCTTCTCGATGAACATGCCCAATCCACTACTTTAGGTACAAAAATCATGTTTCGGGTGGTTTCACGCCATTTTGTTGTAACACGGGATCCGTTACGAAAATAGGAGTATCAGGGTGCAATTGATGCATCACTTTGTGCCGCTTGAACCGCTTCTTGTTTTTTTGCAAGGAACATGCCCAATGCACTACTTTAGGTCCCAAAGTCATGTTTCGGGTGGTTTCGCGCGAATTTCGTTGCCGTACGGGTCCCGTTGCGAAAATAGAGTACTAGGGTGCATTTGATGCATCACTTTGTGCTGCTTGAACCGTTTCTTGTTTCTTCTCGATGAACATGCCCAATCCACTACTTTAGGTACAAAAATCATGTTTCGGGTGGTTTCACGCCATTTTGTTGCAACACGGGATCCGTTACGAAAATGGAGTATCAGGGTGCAATTGATGCATCACTTTGTGCCGCTTGAACCGCTTCTTGTTTTTTTGCAAGGAACATGCCCAATGCACTACTTTAGGTCCCAAAGTCATGTTTCGGGTGGTTTCGCGCAATTTCGTTGCCGTACGGGTCCCGTTGCGAAAATAGAGTACTAGGGTGCATTTGATGCATCACTTTGTGCTGCTTGAACCGTTTCTTGTTTCTTCTCGATGAACATGCCCAATCCACTACTTTAGGTACAAAAATCATGTTTCGGGTGGTTTCACGCCATTTTGTTGTAACACGGGATCCGTTACGAAAATAGGAGTATCAGGGTGCAATTGATGCATCACTTTGTGCCGCTTGAACCGCTTCTTGTTTTTTGCAAGGAACATGCCCAATGCACTACTTTAGGACCCAAAGTCATGTTTCGGTTGGTTTCGCGCGATTTCGTTGCCGTACGGGTCCCGTTGCGAAAATAGAGTACTAGGGTGCATTTGATGCATCACTTTGTGCTGCTTGAACCGTTTCTTGTTTCTTCTCGATGAACATGCCCAATCCACTACTTTAGGTACAAAAATCTATGTTTCGGGTGGTTTCACGCCATTTTGTTGCAACACGGGATCCGTTACGAAAATGGAGTATCAGGGTGCAATTGATGCATCACTTTGTGCCGGTTGAACCGCTTCTTGTTTTTTTGCAAGGAACATGCCCAATGCACTACTTTAGGTCCCAAAGTCATGTTTCGGGTGGTTTCGCGCAATTTCGTTGCCGTACGGGTCCGTTGCGAAAATAGAGTACTAGGGTGCATTTGATGCATCACTTTGTGCTGCTTGAACCGTTTCTTGTTTCTTCTCGATGAACATGCCCAATCCACTACTTTAGGTACAAAAATCATGTTTCGGGTGGTTTCACGCCATTTTGTTGCAACACGGGATCCGTTACGAAAATAGAGTATCAGGGTGCAATTGATGCATCACTTTGTGCCGCTTGAACCGCTTCTTGTTTTTTTGCAAGGAACATGCCCAATGCACTACTTTAGGACCCAAAGTCATGTTTCGGTTGGTTTCGCGCGATTTCGTTGCCGTACGGGTCCCGTTGCGAAAATAGAGTACTAGGGTGCATTTGATGCATCACTTTGTGCTGCTTGAACCGTTTCTTGTTTCTTCTCGATGAACATGCCCAATCCACTACTTTCGGTACAAAAATCTTGTTTCGGGTGGTTTCACGCCATTTTGTTGGAACACAGGATCCGTTACGAAAATGGAGTATCAGGGTGCAATTGATGCATCACTTTGTGCCGCTTGAACCGCTTCTTGTTTTTTTGCAAGGAACATGCCCAATGCACTACTTTAGGTCCCAAAGTCATGTTTCGGGTGGTTTCGCGCAATTTCGTTGCCGTACGGGTCTCGTTGCGAAAATAGAGTACTAGGGTGCATTTGATGCATCACTTTGTGCTGCTTGAACCGTTTCTTGTTTCTTCTCGATGAACATGCCTAATCCACTACTTTAGGTACAAAAATCATGTTTCGGGTGGTTTCACGCCATTTTGTTGTAACACGGGATCCGTTACGAAAATAGAGTATCAGGGTGCAATTGATGCATCACTTTGTGCCGCTTGAACCGCTTCTTTTTTTTTTGCAAGGAACATGCCCAATGCACTACTTTAGGACCCAAAGTCATGTTTCGATTGGTTTCGCGCGATTTCGTTGCCGTACGGGTCCCGTTGCGAAAATAGAGTACTAGGGTGCATTTGATGCATCACTTTGTGCTGCTTGAACCGTTTCTTGTTTCTTCTCGATGAACATGCCCAATCCACTACTTTCGGTACAAAAATCATTGTTTCGGGTGGTTTCACGCCATTTTGTTGCAACACGGGATCCGTTACGAAAATGGAGTATCAGGGTGCAATTGATGCATCACTTTGTGCCGCTTGAACCGCTTCTTGTTTTTTTGCAAGGAACATGCCCAATGCACTACTTTAGGTCCCAAAGTCATGTTTCGGGTGGTTTCGCGCAATTTCGTTGCCGTACGGGTCCCGTTGCGAAAATAGAGTACTAGGGTGCATTTGATGCATCACTTTGTGCTGCTTGAACCGTTTCTTGTTTCTTCTCGATGAACATGCCCAATCCACTACTTTAGGTACAAAAATCATGTTTCGGGTGGTTTCACGCCATTTTGTTGTAACACGGGATCCGTTACGAAAATAGAGTATCAGGGTGCAATTGATGCATCACTTTGTGCCGCTTGAACCGCTTCTTGTTTTTTTGCAAGGAACATGCCCAATGCACTACTTTAGGTCCCAAAGTCATGTTTCGGTTGGTTTCGCGCGATTTCGTTGCCGTACGGGTCCCGTTGCGAAAATAGAGTACTAGGGTGCATTTGATGCATCACTTTGTGCTGCTTGAACCGTTTCTTGTTTCTTCTCGATGAACATGCCCAATCCACTACTTTAGGTAACAAAAATCATTGTTTCGGGTGGTTTCACGCCATTTTGTTGCAACACGGGATCCGTTACGAAAATGGAGTATCAGGGTGCAATTGATGCATCACTTTGTGCCGCTTGAACCGCTTCTTGTTTTTTTGCAAGGAACATGCCCAATGCACTACTTTAGGTCCCAAAGTCATGTTTCGGGTGGTTTCGCGCAATTTCGTTGCCGTACGGGTCTCGTTGCGAAAATAGAGTACTAGGGTGCATTTGATGCATCACTTTGTGCTGCTTGAACCGTTTCTTGTTTCTTCTCGATGAACATGCCTAATCCACTACTTTAGGTACAAAAATCATTGTTTCGGGTGGTTTCACGCCATTTTGTTGTAACACGGGATCCGTTACGAAAATAGAGTATCAGGGTGCAATTGATGCATCACTTTGTGCCGCTTGAACCGCTTCTTGTTTTTTTGCAAGGAACATGCCCAATGCACTACTTTAGGACCCAAAGTCATGTTTCGGTGGTTTCGCGCAGATTTCGTTGCCGTACGGGTCCCGTTGCGAAAATAGAGTACTAGGGTGCATTTGATGCATCACTTTGTGCTGCTTGAACCGTTTCTTGTTTCTTCTCGATGAACATGCCCAATCCACTACTTTCGGTACAAAAATCTTGTTTCGGGTGGTTTCACGCCATTTTGTTGGAACACGGGATCCGTTACGAAAATGGAGTATCAGGGTGCAATTGATGCATCACTTTGTGCCGCTTGAACCGCTTCTTGTTTTTTTGCAAGGAACATGCCCAATGCACTACTTTAGGTCCCAAAGTCATGTTTCGGGTGGTTTCGCGCAATTTCGTTGCCGTACGGGTCTCGTTGCGAAAATAGAGTACTAGGGTGCATTTGATGCATCACTTTGTGCTGCTTGAACCGTTTCTTGTTTCTTCTCGATGAACATGCCTAATCCACTACTTTAGGTACAAAAATCATGTTTCGGGTGGTTTCACGCCATTTTGTTGTAACACGGGATCCGTTACGAAAATAGAGTATCAGGGTGCAATTGATGCATCACTTTGTGCCGCTTGAACCGCTTCTTTTTTTTTTGCAAGGAACATGCCCAATGCACTACTTTAGGACCCAAAGTCATGTTTCGATTGGTTTCGCGCGATTTCGTTGCCGTACGGGTCCCGTTGCGAAAATAGAGTACTAGGGTGCATTTGATGCATCACTTTGTGCTGCTTGAACCGTTTCTTGTTTCTTCTCGATGAACATGCCCAATCCACTACTTTCGGTACAAAAATCTTGTTTCGGGTGGTTTCACGCCATTTTGTTGCAACACGGGATCCGTTACGAAAATGGAGTATCAGGGTGCAATTGATGCATCACTTTGTGCCGCTTGAACCGCTTCTTGTTTTTTTGCAAGGAACATGCCCAATGCACTACTTTAGGTCCCAAAGTCATGTTTCGGGTGGTTTCGCGCAATTTCGTTGCCGTACGGGTCCCGTTGCGAAAATAGAGTACTAGGGTGCATTTGATGCATCACTTTGTGCTGCTTGAACCGTTTCTTGTTTCTTCTCGATGAACATGCCCAATCCACTACTTTAGGTACAAAAATCATGTTTCGGGTGGTTTCACGCCATTTTGTTGTAACACGGGATCCGTTACGAAAATAGAGTATCAGGGTGCAATTGATGCATCACTTTGTGCCGCTTGAACCGCTTCTTGTTTTTTTGCAAGGAACATGCCCAATGCACTACTTTAGGTACCCAAAGTCATGTTTCGGTTGGTTTCGCGCGATTTCGTTGCCGTACGGGTCCCGTTGCGAAAATAGAGTACTAGGGTGCATTTGATGCATCACTTTGTGCTGCTTGAACCGTTTCTTGTTTCTTCTCGATGAACATGCCCAATCCACTACTTTAGGTACAAAAATCATTGTTTCGGGTGGTTTCACGCCATTTTGTTGCAACACGGGATCCGTTACGAAAATGGAGTATCAGGGTGCAATTGATGCATCACTTTGTGCCGCTTGAACCGCTTCTTGTTTTTTTCCAAGGAACATGCCCAATGCACTACTTTAGGTCCCAAAGTCATGTTTCGGGTGGTTTCGCGCAATTTCGTTGCCGTACGGGTCCGTTGCGAAAATAGAGTACTAGGGTGCATTTGATGCATCACTTTGTGCTGCTTGAACCGTTTCTTGTTTCTTCTCGATGAACATGCCCAATCCACTACTTTAGGTACAAAAATCATGTTTCGGGTGGTTTCACGCCATTTTGTTGTAACACGGGATCCGTTACGAAAATAGAGTATCAGGGTGCAATTGATGCATCACTTTGTGCCGCTTGAACCGCTTCTTGTTTTTTTGCAAGGAACATGCCCAATGCACTACTTTAGGACCCAAAGTCATGTTTCGATGTGGTTTCGCGCAATTTCGTTAGCCGTACGGGTCCCGTTGCGAAAATAGAGTACTAGGGTGCATTTGATGCATCACTTTGTGCTGCTTGAACCGTTTCTTGTTTCTTCTCGATGAACATGCCCAATCCACTACTTTCGGTACAAAAATCTTGTTTCGGGTGGTTTCACGCCATTTTGTTGGAACACAGGGATCCGTTACGAAAATGGAGTATCAGGGTGCAATTGATGCATCACTTTGTGCCGCTTGAACCGCTTCTTGTTTTTTTGCAAGGAACATGCCCAATGCACTACTTTAGGTCCCAAAGTCATGTTTCGGGTGGTTTCGCGCAATTTCGTTGCCGTACGGGTCTCGTTGCGAAAATAGAGTACTAGGGTGCATTTGATGCATCACTTTGTGCTGCTTGAACCGTTTCTTGTTTCTTCTCGATGAACATGCCTAATCCACTACTTTAGGTACAAAAATCATGTTTCGGGTGGTTTCACGCCATTTTGTTGTAACACGGGATCCGTTACGAAAATAGAGTATCAGGGTGCAATTGATGCATCACTTTGTGCCGCTTGAACCGCTTCTTTTTTTTTTGCAAGGAACATGCCCAATGCACTACTTTAGGACCCAAAGTCATGTTTCGATTGGTTTCGCGCGATTTCGTTGCCGTACGGGTCCCGTTGCGAAAATAGAGTACTAGGGTGCATTTGATGCATCACTTTGTGCTGCTTGAACCGTTTCTTGTTTCTTCTCGATGAACATGCCCAATCCACTACTTTCGGTACAAAAATCTTGTTTCGGGTGGTTTCACGCCATTTTGTTGCAACACGGGATCCGTTACGAAAATGGAGTATCAGGGTGCAATTGATGCATCACTTTGTGCCGCTTGAACCGCTTCTTGTTTTTTTGCAAGGAACATGCCCAATGCACTACTTTAGGTCCCAAAGTCATGTTTCGGGTGGTTTCGCGCAATTTCGTTGCCGTACGGGTCCCGTTGCGAAAATAGAGTACTAGGGTGCATTTGATGCATCACTTTGTGCTGCTTGAACCGTTTCTTGTTTCTTCTCGATGAACATGCCCAATCCACTACTTTAGGTACAAAAATCATGTTTCGGGTGGTTTCACGCCATTTTGTTGTAACACGGGATCCGTTACGAAAATAGAGTATCAGGGTGCAATTGATGCATCACTTTGTGCCGCTTGAACCGCTTCTTGTTTTTTTGCAAGGAACATGCCCAATGCACTACTTTAGGATCCCAAAGTCATGTTTCGGTTGGTTTCGCGCGATTTCGTTGCCGTACGGGTCCCGTTGCGAAAATAGAGTACTAGGGTGCATTTGATGCATCACTTTGTGCTGCTTGAACCGTTTCTTGTTTCTGCTCGATGAACATGCCCAATCCACTACTTTAGGTACAAAAATCATTGTTTCGAGGTGGTTTCACGCCATTTCGTTGCAAGCACGGGATCCGTTACGAAAATGGAGTATCAGGGTGCATTGATGCATCACTTTGTGCCGCTTGAACCGCTTCTTTGTTTTTTTGCAAGGAACATGCCCAATGCACTACTTTAGGTCCCAAAGTCATGTTTCGGGTGGTTTCGCGCAATTTCGTTGCCGTACGGGTCTCGTTGCGAAAATGGAGTATTGGGTGCATTTGATTCATCACTTTGTGCTGCTTGAACCGTTTCTTGTTTCTTCTCGATGAACATGCCCAATCCACTACTTTCGGAACAAAAATCTTGTTTCGGGTGGTTTCACGCCATTTTGTTGCAACACGGGATCCGTTACGAAAATGGAGTATCAGGGTGCAATTGATGCATCACTTTGTGCCGCTTGAACCGCTTCTTGTTTTTTTGCAAGGAACATGCCCAATGCACTACTTTAGGACCCAAAGTCATGTTTCGTGTGGTTTCGCGCAATTTCGTTATCGTACGGGTCCCGTTGCGAAAATAGAGTACTAGGGTGCATTTGATGCATCACTTTGTGCTGCTTGAACCGTTTCTTGTTTCTTCTCGATGAACATGCCCAATCCACTACTTTCGGTACAAAAATCTTGTTTCGGGTGGTTTCACGCCATTTTGTTGGAACACAGGATCCGTTACGAAAATGGAGTATCAGGGTGCAATTGATGCATCACTTTGTGCCGCTTGAACCGCTTCTTGTTTTTTTGCAAGGAACATGCCCAATGCACTACTTTAGGTCCCAAAGTCATGTTTCGGGTGGTTTCGCGCAATTTCGTTGCCGTACGGGTCTCGTTGCGAAAATAGAGTACTAGGGTGCATTTGATGCATCACTTTGTGCTGCTTGAACCGTTTCTTGTTTCTTCTCGATGAACATGCCTAATCCACTACTTTAGGTACAAAAATCATGTTTCGGGTGGTTTCACGCCATTTTGTTGTAACACGGGATCCGTTACGAAAATAGAGTATCAGGGTGCAATTGATGCATCACTTTGTGCCGCTTGAACCGCTTCTTTTTTTTTTGCAAGGAACATGCCCAATGCACTACTTTAGGACCCAAAGTCATGTTTCGATTGGTTTCGCGCGATTTCGTTGCCGTACGGGTCCCGTTGCGAAAATAGAGTACTAGGGTGCATTTGATGCATCACTTTGTGCTGCTTGAACCGTTTCTTGTTTCTTCTCGATGAACATGCCCAATCCACTACTTTCGGTAGAAAAATCTTGTTTCGGGTGGTTTCACGCCATTTTGTTGCAACACGGGATCCGTTACGAAAATGGAGTATCAGGGTGCAATTGATGCATCACTTTGTGCCGCTTGAACCGCTTCTTGTTTTTTTGCAAGGAACATGCCCAATGCACTACTTTAGGTCCCAAAGTCATGTTTCGGGTGGTTTCGCGCAATTTCGTTGCCGTACGGGTCCCGTTGCGAAAATAGAGTACTAGGGTGCATTTGATGCATCACTTTGTGCTGCTTGAACCGTTTCTTGTTTCTTCTCGATGAACATGCCCAATCCACTACTTTAGGTACAAAAATCATGTTTCGGGTGGTTTCACGCCATTTTGTTGTAACACGGGATCCGTTACGAAAATAGAGTATCAGGGTGCAATTGATGCATCACTTTGTGCCCCTTGAACCGCTTCTTGTTTTTTTGCAAGGAACATGCCCAATACACTACTTTAGGTCCCAAAGTCATGTTTCGGTTGGTTTCGCGCGATTTCGTTGCCGTACGGGTCCCGTTGCGAAAATAGAGTACTAGGGTGCATTTGATGCATCACTTTGTGCTGCTTGAACCGTTTCTTGTTTCTGCTCGATGAACATGCCCAATCCACTACTTTAGGTACAAAAATAATGTTTCGAGAGGTTTCGCGCCATTTCGTTGCCGCACGGGACCTATTACGAAAATGGAGTACCGGGTGCATTTGATGCATCACTTTGTGCCGCTTGAACCTTTTTTTGTTTCTTTGCAACGAACATTCTCGATGCACTACTTTTGATCCCGAACTCAAGTTTTGGGTAGTTTCTCACCATTTCGTTGCCGTACGGAAGCCGTTACGAAAATGGAGTATTGGGTGCATTTGATTCATCACTTTGTGCTGCTTGAACCGTTTCTTGTTTCTTCTCGATGAACATGCCCAATCCACTACTTTCGGAACAAAAATCTTGTTTCGGGTGGTTTCACGCCATTTTGTTGCAACACGGGATCCGTTACGAAAATGGAGTATCAGGGTGCAATTGATGCATCACTTTGTGCCGCTTGAACCGCTTCTTGTTTTTTTGCAAGGAACATGCCCAATGCACTACTTTAGGACCCAAAGTCATGTTTCGTGTGGTTTCGCGCAATTTCGTTATCGTACGGGTCCCGTTGCGAAAATAGAGTACTAGGGTGCATTTGATGCATCACTTTGTGCTGCTTGAACCGTTTCTTGTTTCTTCTCGATGAACATGCCCAATCCACTACTTTCGGTACAAAAATCTTGTTTCGGGTGGTTTCACGCCATTTTGTTGGAACACAGGATCCGTTACGAAAATGGAGTATCAGGGTGCAATTGATGCATCACTTTGTGCCGCTTGAACCGCTTCTTGTTTTTTTGCAAGGAACATGCCCAATGCACTACTTTAGGTCCCAAAGTCATGTTTCGGGTGGTTTCGCGCAATTTCGTTGCCGTACGGGTCTCGTTGCGAAAATAGAGTACTAGGGTGCATTTGATGCATCACTTTGTGCTGCTTGAACCGTTTCTTGTTTCTTCTCGATGAACATGCCTAATCCACTACTTTAGGTACAAAAATCATGTTTCGGGTGGTTTCACGCCATTTTGTTGTAACACGGGATCCGTTACGAAAATAGAGTATCAGGGTGCAATTGATGCATCACTTTGTGCCGCTTGAACCGCTTCTTTTTTTTTTGCAAGGAACATGCCCAATGCACTACTTTAGGACCCAAAGTCATGTTTCGATTGGTTTCGCGCGATTTCGTTGCCGTACGGGTCCCGTTGCGAAAATAGAGTACTAGGGTGCATTTGATGCATCACTTTGTGCTGCTTGAACCGTTTCTTGTTTCTTCTCGATGAACATGCCCAATCCACTACTTTCGGTAGAAAAATCTTGTTTCGGGTGGTTTCACGCCATTTTGTTGCAACACGGGATCCGTTACGAAAATGGAGTATCAGGGTGCAATTGATGCATCACTTTGTGCCGCTTGAACCGCTTCTTGTTTTTTTGCAAGGAACATGCCCAATGCACTACTTTAGGTCCCAAAGTCATGTTTCGGGTGGTTTCGCGCAATTTCGTTGCCGTACGGGTCCCGTTGCGAAAATAGAGTACTAGGGTGCATTTGATGCATCACTTTGTGCTGCTTGAACCGTTTCTTGTTTCTTCTCGATGAACATGCCCAATCCACTACTTTAGGTACAAAAATCATGTTTCGGGTGGTTTCACGCCATTTTGTTGTAACACGGGATCCGTTACGAAAATAGAGTATCAGGGTGCAATTGATGCATCACTTTGTGCCCCTTGAACCGCTTCTTGTTTTTTTGCAAGGAACATGCCCAATACACTACTTTAGGTCCCAAAGTCATGTTTCGGTTGGTTTCGCGCGATTTCGTTGCCGTACGGGTCCCGTTGCGAAAATAGAGTACTAGGGTGCATTTGATGCATCACTTTGTGCTGCTTGAACCGTTTCTTGTTTCTGCTCGATGAACATGCCCAATCCACTACTTTAGGTACAAAAATAATGTTTCGAGAGGTTTCGCGCCATTTCGTTGCCGCACGGGACCTATTACGAAAATGGAGTACCGGGTGCATTTGATGCATCACTTTGTGCCGCTTGAACCTTTTTTTGTTTCTTTGCAACGAACATTCTCGATGCACTACTTTTGATCCCGAACTCAAGTTTTGGGTAGTTTCTCACCATTTCGTTGCCGTACGGAAGCCGTTACGAAAATGGAGTATTGGGTGCATTTGATTCATCACTTTGTGCTGCTTGAACCGTTTCTTGTTTCTTCTCGATGAACATGCCCAATCCACTACTTTCGGAACAAAAATCTTGTTTCGGGTGGTTTCACGCCATTTTGTTGCAACACGGGATCCGTTACGAAAATGGAGTATCAGGGTGCAATTGATGCATCACTTTGTGCCGCTTGAACCGCTTCTTGTTTTTTTGCAAGGAACATGCCCAATGCACTACTTTAGGACCCAAAGTCATGTTTCGTGTGGTTTCGCGCAATTTCGTTATCGTACGGGTCCCGTTGCGAAAATAGAGTACTAGGGTGCATTTGATGCATCACTTTGTGCTGCTTGAACCGTTTCTTGTTTCTTCTCGATGAACATGCCCAATCCACTACTTTCGGTACAAAAATCTTGTTTCGGGTGGTTTCACGCCATTTTGTTGGAACACAGGATCCGTTACGAAAATGGAGTATCAGGGTGCAATTGATGCATCACTTTGTGCCGCTTGAACCGCTTCTTGTTTTTTTGCAAGGAACATGCCCAATGCACTACTTTAGGTCCCAAAGTCATGTTTCGGGTGGTTTCGCGCAATTTCGTTGCCGTACGGGTCTCGTTGCGAAAATAGAGTACTAGGGTGCATTTGATGCATCACTTTGTGCTGCTTGAACCGTTTCTTGTTTCTTCTCGATGAACATGCCTAATCCACTACTTTAGGTACAAAAATCATGTTTCGGGTGGTTTCACGCCATTTTGTTGTAACACGGGATCCGTTACGAAAATAGAGTATCAGGGTGCAATTGATGCATCACTTTGTGCCGCTTGAACCGCTTCTTTTTTTTTTGCAAGGAACATGCCCAATGCACTACTTTAGGACCCAAAGTCATGTTTCGATTGGTTTCGCGCGATTTCGTTGCCGTACGGGTCCCGTTGCGAAAATAGAGTACTAGGGTGCATTTGATGCATCACTTTGTGCTGCTTGAACCGTTTCTTGTTTCTTCTCGATGAACATGCCCAATCCACTACTTTCGGTAGAAAAATCTTGTTTCGGGTGGTTTCACGCCATTTTGTTGCAACACGGGATCCGTTACGAAAATGGAGTATCAGGGTGCAATTGATGCATCACTTTGTGCCGCTTGAACCGCTTCTTGTTTTTTTGCAAGGAACATGCCCAATGCACTACTTTAGGTCCCAAAGTCATGTTTCGGGTGGTTTCGCGCAATTTCGTTGCCGTACGGGTCCCGTTGCGAAAATAGAGTACTAGGGTGCATTTGATGCATCACTTTGTGCTGCTTGAACCGTTTCTTGTTTCTTCTCGATGAACATGCCCAATCCACTACTTTAGGTACAAAAATCATGTTTCGGGTGGTTTCACGCCATTTTGTTGTAACACGGGATCCGTTACGAAAATAGAGTATCAGGGTGCAATTGATGCATCACTTTGTGCCCCTTGAACCGCTTCTTGTTTTTTTGCAAGGAACATGCCCAATACACTACTTTAGGTCCCAAAGTCATGTTTCGGTTGGTTTCGCGCGATTTCGTTGCCGTACGGGTCCCGTTGCGAAAATAGAGTACTAGGGTGCATTTGATGCATCACTTTGTGCTGCTTGAACCGTTTCTTGTTTCTGCTCGATGAACATGCCCAATCCACTACTTTAGGTACAAAAATAATGTTTCGAGAGGTTTCGCGCCATTTCGTTGCCGCACGGGACCTATTACGAAAATGGAGTACCGGGTGCATTTGATGCATCACTTTGTGCCGCTTGAACCTTTTTTTGTTTCTTTGCAACGAACATTCTCGATGCACTACTTTTGATCCCGAACTCAAGTTTTGGGTAGTTTCTCACCATTTCGTTGCCGTACGGAAGCCGTTACGAAAATGGAGTATTGGGTGCATTTGATTCATCACTTTGTGCTGCTTGAACCGTTTCTTGTTTCTTCTCGATGAACATGCCCAATCCACTACTTTCGGAACAAAAATCTTGTTTCGGGTGGTTTCACGCCATTTTGTTGCAACACGGGATCCGTTACGAAAATGGAGTATCAGGGTGCAATTGATGCATCACTTTGTGCCGCTTGAACCGCTTCTTGTTTTTTTGCAAGGAACATGCCCAATGCACTACTTTAGGACCCAAAGTCATGTTTCGTGTGGTTTCGCGCAATTTCGTTATCGTACGGGTCCCGTTGCGAAAATAGAGTACTAGGGTGCATTTGATGCATCACTTTGTGCTGCTTGAACCGTTTCTTGTTTCTTCTCGATGAACATGCCCAATCCACTACTTTCGGTACAAAAATCTTGTTTCGGGTGGTTTCACGCCATTTTGTTGGAACACAGGATCCGTTACGAAAATGGAGTATCAGGGTGCAATTGATGCATCACTTTGTGCCGCTTGAACCGCTTCTTGTTTTTTTGCAAGGAACATGCCCAATGCACTACTTTAGGTCCCAAAGTCATGTTTCGGGTGGTTTCGCGCAATTTCGTTGCCGTACGGGTCTCGTTGCGAAAATAGAGTACTAGGGTGCATTTGATGCATCACTTTGTGCTGCTTGAACCGTTTCTTGTTTCTTCTCGATGAACATGCCTAATCCACTACTTTAGGTACAAAAATCATGTTTCGGGTGGTTTCACGCCATTTTGTTGTAACACGGGATCCGTTACGAAAATAGAGTATCAGGGTGCAATTGATGCATCACTTTGTGCCGCTTGAACCGCTTCTTTTTTTTTTGCAAGGAACATGCCCAATGCACTACTTTAGGACCCAAAGTCATGTTTCGATTGGTTTCGCGCGATTTCGTTGCCGTACGGGTCCCGTTGCGAAAATAGAGTACTAGGGTGCATTTGATGCATCACTTTGTGCTGCTTGAACCGTTTCTTGTTTCTTCTCGATGAACATGCCCAATCCACTACTTTCGGTAGAAAAATCTTGTTTCGGGTGGTTTCACGCCATTTTGTTGCAACACGGGATCCGTTACGAAAATGGAGTATCAGGGTGCAATTGATGCATCACTTTGTGCCGCTTGAACCGCTTCTTGTTTTTTTGCAAGGAACATGCCCAATGCACTACTTTAGGTCCCAAAGTCATGTTTCGGGTGGTTTCGCGCAATTTCGTTGCCGTACGGGTCCCGTTGCGAAAATAGAGTACTAGGGTGCATTTGATGCATCACTTTGTGCTGCTTGAACCGTTTCTTGTTTCTTCTCGATGAACATGCCCAATCCACTACTTTAGGTACAAAAATCATGTTTCGGGTGGTTTCACGCCATTTTGTTGTAACACGGGATCCGTTACGAAAATAGAGTATCAGGGTGCAATTGATGCATCACTTTGTGCCCCTTGAACCGCTTCTTGTTTTTTTGCAAGGAACATGCCCAATACACTACTTTAGGTCCCAAAGTCATGTTTCGGTTGGTTTCGCGCGATTTCGTTGCCGTACGGGTCCCGTTGCGAAAATAGAGTACTAGGGTGCATTTGATGCATCACTTTGTGCTGCTTGAACCGTTTCTTGTTTCTGCTCGATGAACATGCCCAATCCACTACTTTAGGTACAAAAATAATGTTTCGAGAGGTTTCGCGCCATTTCGTTGCCGCACGGGACCTATTACGAAAATGGAGTACCGGGTGCATTTGATGCATCACTTTGTGCCGCTTGAACCTTTTTTTGTTTCTTTGCAACGAACATTCTCGATGCACTACTTTTGATCCCGAACTCAAGTTTTGGGTAGTTTCTCACCATTTCGTTGCCGTACGGAAGCCGTTACGAAAATGGAGTATTGGGTGCATTTGATTCATCACTTTGTGCTGCTTGAACCGTTTCTTGTTTCTTCTCGATGAACATGCCCAATCCACTACTTTCGGAACAAAAATCTTGTTTCGGGTGGTTTCACGCCATTTTGTTGCAACACGGGATCCGTTACGAAAATGGAGTATCAGGGTGCAATTGATGCATCACTTTGTGCCGCTTGAACCGCTTCTTGTTTTTTTGCAAGGAACATGCCCAATGCACTACTTTAGGACCCAAAGTCATGTTTCGTGTGGTTTCGCGCAATTTCGTTATCGTACGGGTCCCGTTGCGAAAATAGAGTACTAGGGTGCATTTGATGCATCACTTTGTGCTGCTTGAACCGTTTCTTGTTTCTTCTCGATGAACATGCCCAATCCACTACTTTCGGTACAAAAATCTTGTTTCGGGTGGTTTCACGCCATTTTGTTGGAACACAGGATCCGTTACGAAAATGGAGTATCAGGGTGCAATTGATGCATCACTTTGTGCCGCTTGAACCGCTTCTTGTTTTTTTGCAAGGAACATGCCCAATGCACTACTTTAGGTCCCAAAGTCATGTTTCGGGTGGTTTCGCGCAATTTCGTTGCCGTACGGGTCTCGTTGCGAAAATAGAGTACTAGGGTGCATTTGATGCATCACTTTGTGCTGCTTGAACCGTTTCTTGTTTCTTCTCGATGAACATGCCTAATCCACTACTTTAGGTACAAAAATCATGTTTCGGGTGGTTTCACGCCATTTTGTTGTAACACGGGATCCGTTACGAAAATAGAGTATCAGGGTGCAATTGATGCATCACTTTGTGCCGCTTGAACCGCTTCTTTTTTTTTTGCAAGGAACATGCCCAATGCACTACTTTAGGACCCAAAGTCATGTTTCGATTGGTTTCGCGCGATTTCGTTGCCGTACGGGTCCCGTTGCGAAAATAGAGTACTAGGGTGCATTTGATGCATCACTTTGTGCTGCTTGAACCGTTTCTTGTTTCTTCTCGATGAACATGCCCAATCCACTACTTTCGGTAGAAAAATCTTGTTTCGGGTGGTTTCACGCCATTTTGTTGCAACACGGGATCCGTTACGAAAATGGAGTATCAGGGTGCAATTGATGCATCACTTTGTGCCGCTTGAACCGCTTCTTGTTTTTTTGCAAGGAACATGCCCAATGCACTACTTTAGGTCCCAAAGTCATGTTTCGGGTGGTTTCGCGCAATTTCGTTGCCGTACGGGTCCCGTTGCGAAAATAGAGTACTAGGGTGCATTTGATGCATCACTTTGTGCTGCTTGAACCGTTTCTTGTTTCTTCTCGATGAACATGCCCAATCCACTACTTTAGGTACAAAAATCATGTTTCGGGTGGTTTCACGCCATTTTGTTGTAACACGGGATCCGTTACGAAAATAGAGTATCAGGGTGCAATTGATGCATCACTTTGTGCCCCTTGAACCGCTTCTTGTTTTTTTGCAAGGAACATGCCCAATACACTACTTTAGGTCCCAAAGTCATGTTTCGGTTGGTTTCGCGCGATTTCGTTGCCGTACGGGTCCCGTTGCGAAAATAGAGTACTAGGGTGCATTTGATGCATCACTTTGTGCTGCTTGAACCGTTTCTTGTTTCTGCTCGATGAACATGCCCAATCCACTACTTTAGGTACAAAAATAATGTTTCGAGAGGTTTCGCGCCATTTCGTTGCCGCACGGGACCTATTACGAAAATGGAGTACCGGGTGCATTTGATGCATCACTTTGTGCCGCTTGAACCTTTTTTTGTTTCTTTGCAACGAACATTCTCGATGCACTACTTTTGATCCCGAACTCAAGTTTTGGGTAGTTTCTCACCATTTCGTTGCCGTACGGAAGCCGTTACGAAAATGGAGTATTGGGTGCATTTGATTCATCACTTTGTGCTGCTTGAACCGTTTCTTGTTTCTTCTCGATGAACATGCCCAATCCACTACTTTCGGAACAAAAATCTTGTTTCGGGTGGTTTCACGCCATTTTGTTGCAACACGGGATCCGTTACGAAAATGGAGTATCAGGGTGCAATTGATGCATCACTTTGTGCCGCTTGAACCGCTTCTTGTTTTTTTGCAAGGAACATGCCCAATGCACTACTTTAGGACCCAAAGTCATGTTTCGTGTGGTTTCGCGCAATTTCGTTATCGTACGGGTCCCGTTGCGAAAATAGAGTACTAGGGTGCATTTGATGCATCACTTTGTGCTGCTTGAACCGTTTCTTGTTTCTTCTCGATGAACATGCCCAATCCACTACTTTCGGTACAAAAATCTTGTTTCGGGTGGTTTCACGCCATTTTGTTGGAACACAGGATCCGTTACGAAAATGGAGTATCAGGGTGCAATTGATGCATCACTTTGTGCCGCTTGAACCGCTTCTTGTTTTTTTGCAAGGAACATGCCCAATGCACTACTTTAGGTCCCAAAGTCATGTTTCGGGTGGTTTCGCGCAATTTCGTTGCCGTACGGGTCTCGTTGCGAAAATAGAGTACTAGGGTGCATTTGATGCATCACTTTGTGCTGCTTGAACCGTTTCTTGTTTCTTCTCGATGAACATGCCTAATCCACTACTTTAGGTACAAAAATCATGTTTCGGGTGGTTTCACGCCATTTTGTTGTAACACGGGATCCGTTACGAAAATAGAGTATCAGGGTGCAATTGATGCATCACTTTGTGCCGCTTGAACCGCTTCTTTTTTTTTTGCAAGGAACATGCCCAATGCACTACTTTAGGACCCAAAGTCATGTTTCGATTGGTTTCGCGCGATTTCGTTGCCGTACGGGTCCCGTTGCGAAAATAGAGTACTAGGGTGCATTTGATGCATCACTTTGTGCTGCTTGAACCGTTTCTTGTTTCTTCTCGATGAACATGCCCAATCCACTACTTTCGGTAGAAAAATCTTGTTTCGGGTGGTTTCACGCCATTTTGTTGCAACACGGGATCCGTTACGAAAATGGAGTATCAGGGTGCAATTGATGCATCACTTTGTGCCGCTTGAACCGCTTCTTGTTTTTTTGCAAGGAACATGCCCAATGCACTACTTTAGGTCCCAAAGTCATGTTTCGGGTGGTTTCGCGCAATTTCGTTGCCGTACGGGTCCCGTTGCGAAAATAGAGTACTAGGGTGCATTTGATGCATCACTTTGTGCTGCTTGAACCGTTTCTTGTTTCTTCTCGATGAACATGCCCAATCCACTACTTTAGGTACAAAAATCATGTTTCGGGTGGTTTCACGCCATTTTGTTGTAACACGGGATCCGTTACGAAAATAGAGTATCAGGGTGCAATTGATGCATCACTTTGTGCCCCTTGAACCGCTTCTTGTTTTTTTGCAAGGAACATGCCCAATACACTACTTTAGGTCCCAAAGTCATGTTTCGGTTGGTTTCGCGCGATTTCGTTGCCGTACGGGTCCCGTTGCGAAAATAGAGTACTAGGGTGCATTTGATGCATCACTTTGTGCTGCTTGAACCGTTTCTTGTTTCTGCTCGATGAACATGCCCAATCCACTACTTTAGGTACAAAAATAATGTTTCGAGAGGTTTCGCGCCATTTCGTTGCCGCACGGGACCTATTACGAAAATGGAGTACCGGGTGCATTTGATGCATCACTTTGTGCCGCTTGAACCTTTTTTTGTTTCTTTGCAACGAACATTCTCGATGCACTACTTTTGATCCCGAACTCAAGTTTTGGGTAGTTTCTCACCATTTCGTTGCCGTACGGAAGCCGTTACGAAAATGGAGTATTGGGTGCATTTGATTCATCACTTTGTGCTGCTTGAACCGTTTCTTGTTTCTTCTCGATGAACATGCCCAATCCACTACTTTCGGAACAAAAATCTTGTTTCGGGTGGTTTCACGCCATTTTGTTGCAACACGGGATCCGTTACGAAAATGGAGTATCAGGGTGCAATTGATGCATCACTTTGTGCCGCTTGAACCGCTTCTTGTTTTTTTGCAAGGAACATGCCCAATGCACTACTTTAGGACCCAAAGTCATGTTTCGTGTGGTTTCGCGCAATTTCGTTATCGTACGGGTCCCGTTGCGAAAATAGAGTACTAGGGTGCATTTGATGCATCACTTTGTGCTGCTTGAACCGTTTCTTGTTTCTTCTCGATGAACATGCCCAATCCACTACTTTCGGTACAAAAATCTTGTTTCGGGTGGTTTCACGCCATTTTGTTGGAACACAGGATCCGTTACGAAAATGGAGTATCAGGGTGCAATTGATGCATCACTTTGTGCCGCTTGAACCGCTTCTTGTTTTTTTGCAAGGAACATGCCCAATGCACTACTTTAGGTCCCAAAGTCATGTTTCGGGTGGTTTCGCGCAATTTCGTTGCCGTACGGGTCTCGTTGCGAAAATAGAGTACTAGGGTGCATTTGATGCATCACTTTGTGCTGCTTGAACCGTTTCTTGTTTCTTCTCGATGAACATGCCTAATCCACTACTTTAGGTACAAAAATCATGTTTCGGGTGGTTTCACGCCATTTTGTTGTAACACGGGATCCGTTACGAAAATAGAGTATCAGGGTGCAATTGATGCATCACTTTGTGCCGCTTGAACCGCTTCTTTTTTTTTTGCAAGGAACATGCCCAATGCACTACTTTAGGACCCAAAGTCATGTTTCGATTGGTTTCGCGCGATTTCGTTGCCGTACGGGTCCCGTTGCGAAAATAGAGTACTAGGGTGCATTTGATGCATCACTTTGTGCTGCTTGAACCGTTTCTTGTTTCTTCTCGATGAACATGCCCAATCCACTACTTTCGGTAGCAAAAATCTTGTTTCGGGTGGTTTCACGCCATTTTGTTGCAACACGGGATCCGTTACGAAAATGGAGTATCAGGGTGCAATTGATGCATCACTTTGTGCCGCTTGAACCGCTTCTTGTTTTTTTGCAAGGAACATGCCCAATGCACTACTTTAGGTCCCAAAGTCATGTTTCGGGTGGTTTCGCGCAATTTCGTTGCCGTACGGGTCCCGTTGCGAAAATAGAGTACTAGGGTGCATTTGATGCATCACTTTGTGCTGCTTGAACCGTTTCTTGTTTCTTCTCGATGAACATGCCCAATCCACTACTTTAGGTACAAAAATCATGTTTCGGGTGGTTTCACGCCATTTTGTTGTAACACGGGATCCGTTACGAAAATAGAGTATCAGGGTGCAATTGATGCATCACTTTGTGCCGCTTGAACCGCTTCTTGTTTTTTTGCAAGGAACATGCCCAATGCACTACTTTAGGTCCCAAAGTCATGTTTCGGTTGGTTTCGCGCGATTTCGTTGCCGTACGGGTCCCGTTGCGAAAATAGAGTACTAGGGTGCATTTGATGCATCACTTTGTGCTGCTTGAACCGTTTCTTGTTTCTTCTCGATGAACATGCCCAATCCACTACTTTAGGTACAAAAATCATGTTTCGGGTGGTTTCACGCCATTTTCGTTGCAACACGGGATCCGTTACGAAAATGGAGTATCAGGGTGCAATTGATGCATCACTTTGTGCCGCTTGAACCGCTTCTTTGTTTTTTGCAAGGAACATGCCCAATGCACTACTTTAGGATCCCAAAGTCATGTTTCGGGTAGGTTTCGCGCAATTTCGTTGCCGTACGGAGTCCGTTGCGAAAATAGAGTACTAGGGTGCATTTGATGCATCACTTTGTGCTGCTTGAACCGTTTCTTGTTTCTTCTCGATGAACATGCCCAATCCACTACTTTCGGTACAAAAATCATTGTTTCGGGTGGTTTCACGCCATTTTGTTGTAACACGGGATCCGTTACGAAAATGGAGTATCAGGGTGCAATTGATGCATCACTTTGTGCCGCTTGAACCGCTTCTTGTTTTTTTGCAAGGAACATGCCCAATGCACTACTTTAGGACCCAAAGTCATGTTTCGTGTGGTTTCGCGCAATTTCGTTGCCGTACGGGTCCCGTTGCGAAAATAGAGTACTAGGGTGCATTTGATGCATCACTTTGTGCTGCTTGAACCGTTTCTTGTTTCTTCTCGATGAACATGCCCAATCCACTACTTTCGGTACAAAAATCTTGTTTCGGGTGGTTTCACGCCATTTTGTTGGAACACGGGATCCGTTACGAAAATGGAGTATCAGGGTGCAATTGATGCATCACTTTGTGCCGCTTGAACCGCTTCTTGTTTTTTTGCAAGGAACATGCCCAATGCACTACTTTAGGTCCCAAAGTCATGTTTCGGGTGGTTTCGCGCAATTTCGTTGCCGTACGGGTCTCGTTGCGAAAATAGAGTACTAGGGTGCATTTGATGCATCACTTTGTGCTGCTTGAACCGTTTCTTGTTTCTTCTCGATGAACATGCCTAATCCACTACTTTAGGTACAAAAATCATGTTTCGGGTGGTTTCACGCCATTTTGTTGTAACACGGGATCCGTTACGAAAATAGAGTATCAGGGTGCAATTGATGCATCACTTTGTGCCGCTTGAACCGCTTCTTTTTTTTTTGCAAGGAACATGCCCAATGCACTACTTTAGGACCCAAAGTCATGTTTCGATTGGTTTCGCGCGATTTCGTTGCCGTACGGGTCCCGTTGCGAAAATAGAGTACTAGGGTGCATTTGATGCATCACTTTGTGCTGCTTGAACCGTTTCTTGTTTCTTCTCGATGAACATGCCCAATCCACTACTTTCGGTAACAAAAATCTTGTTTCGGGTGGTTTCACGCCATTTTGTTGCAACACGGGATCCGTTACGAAAATGGAGTATCAGGGTGCAATTGATGCATCACTTTGTGCCGCTTGAACCGCTTCTTGTTTTTTTGCAAGGAACATGCCCAATGCACTACTTTAGGTCCCAAAGTCATGTTTCGGGTGGTTTCGCGCAATTTCGTTGCCGTACGGGTCCCGTTGCGAAAATAGAGTACTAGGGTGCATTTGATGCATCACTTTGTGCTGCTTGAACCGTTTCTTGTTTCTTCTCGATGAACATGCCCAATCCACTACTTTAGGTACAAAAATCATGTTTCGGGTGGTTTCACGCCATTTTGTTGTAACACGGGATCCGTTACGAAAATAGAGTATCAGGGTGCAATTGATGCATCACTTTGTGCCCCTTGAACCGCTTCTTGTTTTTTTGCAAGGAACATGCCCAATACACTACTTTAGGTCCCAAAGTCATGTTTCGGTTGGTTTCGCGCGATTTCGTTGCCGTACGGGTCCCGTTGCGAAAATAGAGTACTAGGGTGCATTTGATGCATCACTTTGTGCTGCTTGAACCGTTTCTTGTTTCTGCTCGATGAACATGCCCAATCCACTACTTTAGGTACAAAAATAATGTTTCGAGAGGTTTCGCGCCATTTCGTTGCCGCACGGGACCTATTACGAAAATGGAGTACCGGGTGCATTTGATGCATCACTTTGTGCCGCTTGAACCTTTTTTGTTTCTTTGCAACGAACATTCTCGATGCACTACTTTTGATCCCGAACTCAAGTTTTGGGTAGTTTCTCACCATTTCGTTGCCGTACGGAAGCCGTTACGAAAATGGAGTATTGGGTGCATTTGATTCATCACTTTGTGCTGCTTGAACCGTTTCTTGTTTCTTCTCGATGAACATGCCCAATCCACTACTTTCGGAACAAAAATCTTGTTTCGGGTGGTTTCACGCCATTTTGTTGCAACACGGGATCCGTTACGAAAATGGAGTATCAGGGTGCAATTGATGCATCACTTTGTGCCGCTTGAACCGCTTCTTGTTTTTTTGCAAGGAACATGCCCAATGCACTACTTTAGGACCCAAAGTCATGTTTCGTGTGGTTTCGCGCAATTTCGTTGCCGTACGGGTCCCGTTGCGAAAATAGAGTACTAGGGTGCATTTGATGCATCACTTTGTGCTGCTTGAACCGTTTCTTGTTTCTTCTCGATGAACATGCCCAATCCACTACTTTCGGTACAAAAATCTTGTTTCGGGTGGTTTCACGCCATTTTGTTGGAACACGGGATCCGTTACGAAAATGGAGTATCAGGGTGCAATTGATGCATCACTTTGTGCCGCTTGAACCGCTTCTTGTTTTTTTGCAAGGAACATGCCCAATGCACTACTTTAGGTCCCAAAGTCATGTTTCGGGTGGTTTCGCGCAATTTCGTTGCCGTACGGGTCTCGTTGCGAAAATAGAGTACTAGGGTGCATTTGATGCATCACTTTGTGCTGCTTGAACCGTTTCTTGTTTCTTCTCGATGAACATGCCTAATCCACTACTTTAGGTACAAAAATCATGTTTCGGGTGGTTTCACGCCATTTTGTTGTAACACGGGATCCGTTACGAAAATAGAGTATCAGGGTGCAATTGATGCATCACTTTGTGCCGCTTGAACCGCTTCTTTTTTTTTTTGCAAGGAACATGCCCAATGCACTACTTTAGGACCCAAAGTCATGTTTCGATTGGTTTCGCGCGATTTCGTTGCCGTACGGGTCCCGTTGCGAAAATAGAGTACTAGGGTGCATTTGATGCATCACTTTGTGCTGCTTGAACCGTTTCTTGTTTCTTCTCGATGAACATGCCCAATCCACTACTTTCGGAACAAAAATCTTGTTTCGGGTGGTTTCACGCCATTTTGTTGCAACACGGGATCCGTTACGAAAATGGAGTATCAGGGTGCAATTGATGCATCACTTTGTGCCGCTTGAACCGCTTCTTGTTTTTTTGCAAGGAACATGCCCAATGCACTACTTTAGGTCCCAAAGTCATGTTTCGGGTGGTTTCGCGCAATTTCGTTGCCGTACGGGTCCCGTTGCGAAAATAGAGTACTAGGGTGCATTTGATGCATCACTTTGTGCTGCTTGAACCGTTTCTTGTTTCTTCTCGATGAACATGCCCAATCCACTACTTTAGGTACAAAAATCATGTTTCGGGTGGTTTCACGCCATTTTGTTGTAACACGGGATCCGTTACGAAAATAGAGTATCAGGGTGCAATTGATGCATCACTTTGTGCCGCTTGAACCGCTTCTTGTTTTTTTGCAAGGAACATGCCCAATGCACTACTTTAGGTCCCAAAGTCATGTTTCGGTTGGTTTCGCGCGATTTCGTTGCCGTACGGGTCCCGTTGCGAAAATAGAGTACTAGGGTGCATTTGATGCATCACTTTGTGCTGCTTGAACCGTTTCTTGTTTCTGCTCGATGAACATGCCCAATCCACTACTTTAGGTACAAAAATAATGTTTCGAGAGGTTTCGCGCCATTTCGTTGCCGCACGGGACCTATTACGAAAATGGAGTACCGGGTGCATTTGATGCATCACTTTGTGCCGCTTGAACCTTTTTTTGTTTCTTTGCAACGAACATTCTCGATGCACTACTTTTGATCCCGAACTCAATGTTTTCGGGTAGTTTCTCACCATTTCGTTGCCGTACGGAAGCCGTTACGAAAATGGAGTATTAGGGTGCATTTGATTCATCACTTTGTGCTGCTTGAACCGTTTCTTGTTTCTTCTCGATGAACATGCCCAATCCACTACTTTCGGAACAAAAATCTTGTTTCGGGTGGTTTCACGCCATTTTGTTGCAACACGGGATCCGTTACGAAAATGGAGTATCAGGGTGCAATTGATGCATCACTTTGTGCCGCTTGAACCGCTTCTTGTTTTTTTTGCAAGGAACATGCCCAATGCACTACTTTAGGACCCAAAGTCATGTTTCGGGTGGTTTCGCGCAATTTCGTTGCCGTACGGGTCCCGTTGCGAAAATAGAGTACTAGGGTGCATTTGATGCATCACTTTGTGCTGCTTGAACCGTTTCTTGTTTCTTCTCGATGAACATGCCCAATCCACTACTTTCGGTACAAAAATCTTGTTTCGGGTGGTTTCACGCCATTTTGTTGGAACACGGGATCCGTTACGAAAATGGAGTATCAGGGTGCAATTGATGCATCACTTTGTGCCGCTTGAACCGCTTCTTGTTTTTTTGCAAGGAACATGCCCAATGCACTACTTTAGGTCCCAAAGTCATGTTTCGGGTGGTTTCGCGCAATTTCGTTGCCGTACGGGTCCCGTTGCGAAAATAGAGTACTAGGGTGCATTTGATGCATCACTTTGTGCTGCTTGAACCGTTTCTTGTTTCTTCTCGATGAACATGCCCAATCCACTACTTTAGGTACAAAAATCATGTTTCGGGTGGTTTCACGCCATTTTGTTGTAACACGGGATCCGTTACGAAAATAGAGTATCAGGGTGCAATTGATGCATCACTTTGTGCCGCTTGAACCGCTTCTTTTTTTTTTGCAAGGAACATGCCCAATGCACTACTTTAGGACCCAAAGTCATGTTTCGATTGGTTTCGCGCGATTTCGTTGCCGTACGGGTCCCGTTGCGAAAATAGAGTACTAGGGTGCATTTGATGCATCACTTTGTGCTGCTTGAACCGTTTCTTGTTTCTTCTCGATGAACATGCCCAATCCACTACTTTCGGTACAAAAATCTTGTTTCGGGTGGTTTCACGCCATTTTGTTGGAACACGGGATCCGTTACGAAAATGGAGTATCAGGGTGCAATTGATGCATCACTTTGTGCCGCTTGAACCGCTTCTTGTTTTTTTGCAAGGAACATGCCCAATGCACTACTTTAGGTCCCAAAGTCATGTTTCGGGTGGTTTCGCGCAATTTCGTTGCCGTACGGGTCCCGTTGCGAAAATAGAGTACTAGGGTGCATTTGATGCATCACTTTGTGCTGCTTGAACCGTTTCTTGTTTCTTCTCGATGAACATGCCCAATCCACTACTTTAGGTACAAAAATCATGTTTCGGGTGGTTTCACGCCATTTTGTTGTAACACGGGATCCGTTACGAAAATAGAGTATCAGGGTGCAATTGATGCATCACTTTGTGCCCCTTGAACCGCTTCTTGTTTTTTTTGCAAGGAACATGCCCAATACACTACTTTAGGTCCCAAAGTCATGTTTCGGTTGGTTTCGCGCGATTTCGTTGCCGTACGGGTCCCGTTGCGAAAATAGAGTACTAGGGTGCATTTGATGCATCACTTTGTGCTGCTTGAACCGTTTCTTGTTTCTGCTCGATGAACATGCCCAATCCACTACTTTAGGTACAAAAATAATGTTTCGAGAGGTTTCGCGCCATTTCGTTGCCGCACGGGACCTATTACGAAAATGGAGTACCGGGTGCATTTGATGCATCACTTTGTGCCGCTTGAACCGCTTCTTGTTTCTTTGCAACGAACATTCCGATGCACTACTTTTAGATCCCGAACTCAAGTTTTCGGGTAGTTTCTCACCATTTCGTTGCCGTACGGAGCCGTTACGAAAATAGGAGTACTATGGGTGCATTTGATTCATCACTTTGTGCTGCTTGAACCGTTTCTTGTTTCTTCTCGATGAACATGCCCAATCCACTACTTTCGGTAACAAAAATCTTGTTTCGGGTGGTTTCACGCCATTTTGTTGCAACACGGGATCCGTTACGAAAATGGAGTATCAGGGTGCAATTGATGCATCACTTTGTGCCGCTTGAACCGCTTCTTGTTTTTTTTGCAAGGAACATGCCCAATGCACTACTTTAGGACCCAAAGTCATGTTTCGTGTGGTTTCGCGCAATTTCGTTGCCGTACGGGTCCCGTTGCGAAAATAGAGTACTAGGGTGCATTTGATGCATCACTTTGTGCTGCTTGAACCGTTTCTTGTTTCTTCTCGATGAACATGCCCAATCCACTACTTTCGGTACAAAAATCTTGTTTCGGGTGGTTTCACGCCATTTTGTTGGAACACAGGATCCGTTACGAAAATGGAGTATCAGGGTGCAATTGATGCATCACTTTGTGCCGCTTGAACCGCTTCTTGTTTTTTTGCAAGGAACATGCCCAATGCACTACTTTAGGTCCCAAAGTCATGTTTCGGGTGGTTTCGCGCAATTTCGTTGCCGTACGGGTCTCGTTGCGAAAATAGAGTACTAGGGTGCATTTGATGCATCACTTTGTGCTGCTTGAACCGTTTCTTGTTTCTTCTCGATGAACATGCCTAATCCACTACTTTAGGTACAAAAATCATGTTTCGGGTGGTTTCACGCCATTTTGTTGTAACACGGGATCCGTTACGAAAATAGAGTATCAGGGTGCAATTGATGCATCACTTTGTGCCGCTTGAACCGCTTCTTTTTTTTTTGCAAGGAACATGCCCAATGCACTACTTTAGGACCCAAAGTCATGTTTCGATTGGTTTCGCGCGATTTCGTTGCCGTACGGGTCCCGTTGCGAAAATAGAGTACTAGGGTGCATTTGATGCATCACTTTGTGCTGCTTGAACCGTTTCTTGTTTCTTCTCGATGAACATGCCCAATCCACTACTTTCGGTACAAAAATCTTGTTTCGGGTGGTTTCACGCCATTTTGTTGGAACACGGGATCCGTTACGAAAATGGAGTATCAGGGTGCAATTGATGCATCACTTTGTGCCGCTTGAACCGCTTCTTGTTTTTTTGCAAGGAACATGCCCAATGCACTACTTTAGGTCCCAAAGTCATGTTTCGGGTGGTTTCGCGCAATTTCGTTGCCGTACGGGTCCCGTTGCGAAAATAGAGTACTAGGGTGCATTTGATGCATCACTTTGTGCTGCTTGAACCGTTTCTTGTTTCTTCTCGATGAACATGCCCAATCCACTACTTTAGGTACAAAAATCATGTTTCGGGTGGTTTCACGCCATTTTGTTGTAACACGGGATCCGTTACGAAAATAGAGTATCAGGGTGCAATTGATGCATCACTTTGTGCCCCTTGAACCGCTTCTTGTTTTTTTTGCAAGGAACATGCCCAATACACTACTTTAGGTCCCAAAGTCATGTTTCGGTTGGTTTCGCGCGATTTCGTTGCCGTACGGGTCCCGTTGCGAAAATAGAGTACTAGGGTGCATTTGATGCATCACTTTGTGCTGCTTGAACCGTTTCTTGTTTCTGCTCGATGAACATGCCCAATCCACTACTTTAGGTACAAAAATAATGTTTCGAGAGGTTTCGCGCCATTTCGTTGCCGCACGGGGACCTATTACGAAAATGGAGTACCGGGTGCATTTGATGCATCACTTTGTGCCGCTTGAACCTTTTTTTGTTTCTTTGCAACGAACATTCTCGATGCACTACTTTTGATCCCGAACTCAAGTTTTGGGTAGTTTCTCACCATTTCGTTGCCGTACGGAAGCCGTTACGAAAATGGAGTATTGGGTGCATTTGATTCATCACTTTGTGCTGCTTGAACCGTTTCTTGTTTCTTCTCGATGAACATGCCCAATCCACTACTTTCGGAACAAAAATCTTGTTTCGGGTGGTTTCACGCCATTTTGTTGCAACACGGGATCCGTTACGAAAATGGAGTATCAGGGTGCAATTGATGCATCACTTTGTGCCGCTTGAACCGCTTCTTGTTTTTTTTGCAAGGAACATGCCCAATGCACTACTTTAGGACCCAAAGTCATGTTTCGTGTGGTTTCGCGCAATTTCGTTATCGTACGGGTCCCGTTGCGAAAATAGAGTACTAGGGTGCATTTGATGCATCACTTTGTGCTGCTTGAACCGTTTCTTGTTTCTTCTCGATGAACATGCCCAATCCACTACTTTCGGTACAAAAATCTTGTTTCGGGTGGTTTCACGCCATTTTGTTGGAACACAGGATCCGTTACGAAAATGGAGTATCAGGGTGCAATTGATGCATCACTTTGTGCCGCTTGAACCGCTTCTTGTTTTTTTTGCAAGGAACATGCCCAATGCACTACTTTAGGTCCCAAAGTCATGTTTCGGGTGGTTTCGCGCAATTTCGTTGCCGTACGGGTCTCGTTGCGAAAATAGAGTACTAGGGTGCATTTGATGCATCACTTTGTGCTGCTTGAACCGTTTCTTGTTTCTTCTCGATGAACATGCCCTAATCCACTACTTTAGGTACAAAAATCATGTTTCGGGTGGTTTCACGCCATTTTGTTGTAACACGGGATCCGTTACGAAAATAGAGTATCAGGGTGCAATTGATGCATCACTTTGTGCCGCTTGAACCGCTTCTTTTTTTTTTTGCAAGGAACATGCCCAATGCACTACTTTAGGACCCAAAGTCATGTTTCGATTGGTTTCGCGCGATTTCGTTGCCGTACGGGTCCCGTTGCGAAAATAGAGTACTAGGGTGCATTTGATGCATCACTTTGTGCTGCTTGAACCGTTTCTTGTTTCTTCTCGATGAACATGCCCAATCCACTACTTTCGGTACAAAAATCTTGTTTCGGGTGGTTTCACGCCATTTTGTTGGAACACGGGATCCGTTACGAAAATGGAGTATCAGGGTGCAATTGATGCATCACTTTGTGCCGCTTGAACCGCTTCTTGTTTTTTTGCAAGGAACATGCCCAATGCACTACTTTAGGTCCCAAAGTCATGTTTCGGGTGGTTTCGCGCAATTTCGTTGCCGTACGGGTCCCGTTGCGAAAATAGAGTACTAGGGTGCATTTGATGCATCACTTTGTGCTGCTTGAACCGTTTCTTGTTTCTTCTCGATGAACATGCCCAATCCACTACTTTAGGTACAAAAATCATGTTTCGGGTGGTTTCACGCCATTTTGTTGTAACACGGGATCCGTTACGAAAATAGAGTATCAGGGTGCAATTGATGCATCACTTTGTGCCCCTTGAACCGCTTCTTGTTTTTTTGCAAGGAACATGCCCAATACACTACTTTAGGTCCCAAAGTCATGTTTCGGTTGGTTTCGCGCGATTTCGTTGCCGTACGGGTCCCGTTGCGAAAATAGAGTACTAGGGTGCATTTGATGCATCACTTTGTGCTGCTTGAACCGTTTCTTGTTTCTGCTCGATGAACATGCCCAATCCACTACTTTAGGTACAAAAATAATGTTTCGAGAGGTTTCGCGCCATTTCGTTGCCGCACGGGTACCTATTACGAAAATGGAGTACCGGGTGCATTTGATGCATCACTTTGTGCCGCTTGAACCTTTTTTTGTTTTCTTTGCAACGAACATTCTCGATGCACTACTTTGATCCCGAACTCAAGTTTTCGGGTAGTTTCTCACCATTTCGTTGCCGTACGGAAGCCGTTACGAAAATGGAGTATTGGGTGCATTTGATTCATCACTTTGTGCTGCTTGAACCGTTTCTTGTTTCTTCTCGATGAACATGCCCAATCCACTACTTTCGGAACAAAAATCTTGTTTCGGGTGGTTTCACGCCATTTTGTTGCTAACACGGGATCCGTTACGAAAATGGAGTATCAGGGTGCAATTGATGCATCACTTTGTGCCGCTTGAACCGCTTCTTGTTTTTTTGCAAGGAACATGCCCAATGCACTACTTTAGGACCCAAAGTCATGTTTCGTGTGGTTTCGCGCAATTTCGTTATCGTACGGGTCCCGTTTGCGAAAATAGAGTACTAGGGTGCATTTGATGCATCACTTTGTGCTGCTTGAACCGTTTCTTGTTTCTTCTCGATGAACATGCCCAATCCACTACTTTCGGTACAAAAATCTTGTTTCGGGTGGTTTCACGCCATTTTGTTGGAACACGGATCCGTTACGAAAATGGAGTATCAGGGTGCAATTGATGCATCACTTTGTGCCGCTTGAACCGCTTCTTGTTTTTTTGCAAGGAACATGCCCAATGCACTACTTTAGGTCCCAAAGTCATGTTTCGGGTGGTTTCGCGCAATTTCGTTGCCGTACGGGTCCTCGTTGCGAAAATAGAGTACTAGGGTGCATTTGATGCATCACTTTGTGCTGCTTGAACCGTTTCTTGTTTCTTCTCGATGAACATGCCTAATCCACTACTTTAGGTACAAAAATCATGTTTCGGGTGGTTTCACGCCATTTTGTTGTAACACGGGATCCGTTACGAAAATAGAGTATCAGGGTGCAATTGATGCATCACTTTGTGCCGCTTGAACCGCTTCTTTTTTTTTTGCAAGGAACATGCCCAATGCACTACTTTAGGACCCAAAGTCATGTTTCGATTGGTTTCGCGCGATTTCGTTGCCGTACGGGTCCCGTTGCGAAAATAGAGTACTAGGGTGCATTTGATGCATCACTTTGTGCTGCTTGAACCGTTTCTTGTTTCTTCTCGATGAACATGCCCAATCCACTACTTTCGGTAGAAAAATCTTGTTTCGGGTGGTTTCACGCCATTTTGTTGGAACACGGGATCCGTTACGAAAATGGAGTATCAGGGTGCAATTGATGCATCACTTTGTGCCGCTTGAACCGCTTCTTGTTTTTTTTGCAAGGAACATGCCCAATGCACTACTTTAGGTCCCAAAGTCATGTTTCGGGTGGTTTCGCGCAATTTCGTTGCCGTACGGGTCTCCGTTGCGAAAATAGAGTACTAGGGTGCATTTGATGCATCACTTTGTGCTGCTTGAACCGTTTCTTGTTTCTTCTCGATGAACATGCCAATCCACTACTTTAGGTACAAAAATCATGTTTCGGGTGGTTTCACGCCATTTTGTTGTAACACGGGATCCGTTACGAAAATAGAGTATCAGGGTGCAATTGATGCATCACTTTGTGCCCCTTGAACCGCTTCTTGTTTTTTTGCAAGGAACATGCCCAATACACTACTTTAGGTCCCAAAGTCATGTTTCGGTTGGTTTCGCGCGATTTCGTTGCCGTACGGGTCCCGTTGCGAAAATAGAGTACTAGGGTGCATTTGATGCATCACTTTGTGCTGCTTGAACCGTTTCTTGTTTCTGCTCGATGAACATGCCCAATCCACTACTTTAGGTACAAAAATATGTTTCGACGAGGTTTCGCGCCATTTCGTTGCCGCACGGGACCTATTACGAAAATGGAGTACCGGGTGCATTTGATGCATCACTTTGTGCCGCTTGAACCTTTTTTTGTTTCTTTGCAACGAACATTCTCGATGCACTACTTTTGATCCCGAACTCAAGTTTTGGGTAGTTTCTCACCATTTCGTTGCCGTACGGAAGCCGTACGAAAATGGAGTATTGGGTGCATTTGATTCATCACTTTGTGCTGCTTGAACCGTTTCTTGTTTCTTCTCGAGAACATGCCCCATCCACTACTTTCGGAACAAAAATCTTGTTTCGGGTGGTTTCACGCCATTTTGTTGCAACACGGGATCCGTTACGAAAATGGAGTATCAGGGTGCAATTGATGCATCACTTTGTGCCGCTTGAACCGCTTCTTGTTTTTTTTGCAAGGAACATGCCCAATGCACTACTTTAGGACCCAAGTCATGTTTCGTGTGGTTTCGCGCAATTTCGTTATCGTACGGGTCCCGTTGCGAAAATAGAGTACTAGGGTGCATTTGATGCATCCACTTTGTGCTGCTTGAACCGTTTCTTGTTTCTTCTCGATGAACATGCCCAATCCACTACTTTCCGGTACAAAAATCTTGTTTCGGGTGGTTTCACGCCATTTTGTTGGAACACAGGATCCGTTACGAAAATGGAGTATCAGGGTGCAATTGATGCATCACTTTGTGCCGCTTGAACCGCTTCTTGTTTTTTTGCAAGGAACATGCCCAATGCACTACTTTAGGTCCCAAAGTCATGTTTCGGGTGGTTTCGCGCAATTTCGTTGCCGTACGGGTCTCGTTGCGAAAATAGAGTACTAGGGTGCATTTGATGCATCACTTTGTGCTGCTTGAACCGTTTCTTGTTTCTTCTCGATGAACATGCCTAATCCACTACTTTAGGTACAAAAATCATGTTTCGGGTGGTTTCACGCCATTTTGTTGTAACACGGGATCCGTTACGAAAATAGAGTATCAGGGTGCAATTGATGCATCACTTTGTGCCGCTTGAACCGCTTCTTTTTTTTTGCAAGGAACATGCCCAATGCACTACTTTAGGACCCAAAGTCATGTTTCGATGTGGTTTCGCGCGAATTTCGTTGCCGTACGGGTCCCGTTTGCGAAAATAGAGTACTAGGGTGCATTTGATGCATCACTTTGTGCTGCTTGAACCGTTTCTTGTTTCTTCTCGATGAACATGCCCAATCCACTACTTTCGGTAGAAAAATCTTGTTTCGGGTGGTTTCACGCCATTTTGTTGGAACACGGGATCCGTTACGAAAATGGAGTATCAGGGTGCAATTGATGCATCACTTTGTGCCGCTTGAACCGCTTCTTGTTTTTTTGCAAGGAACATGCCCCAATGCACTACTTTAGGTCCCAAAGTCATGTTTCGGGTGGTTTCGCGCAATTTCGTTGCCGTACGGGTCCTCGTTGCGAAAATAGAGTACTAGGGTGCATTTGATGCATCACTTTGTGCTGCTTGAACCGTTTCTTGTTTCTTCTCGATGAACATGCCCAATCCACTACTTTAGGTACAAAAATCATGTTTCGGGTGGTTTCACGCCATTTTGTTGTAACACGGGATCCGTTACGAAAATAGAGTATCAGGGTGCAATTGATGCATCACTTTGTGCCCTTGAACCGCTTCTTGTTTTTTTGCAAGGAACATGCCCAATACACTACTTTAGGTCCCAAAGTCATGTTTCGGTTGGTTTCGCGCGATTTCGTTGCCGTACGGTCCCGTTGCGAAAATAGAGTACTAGGGTGCATTTGATGCATCACTTTGTGCTGCTTGAACCGTTTCTTGTTTTCTCGATGAACATGCCCAATCCACTACTTTGGTACAAAAATAATGTTTCGAGAGGTTTCGCCATTTGTTGCCGCACGGGACCTATTACGAAAATGGAGTATCGGGTGCAATTTGATGCATCACTTTGTGCCGCTTGAACCTTTTTTGTTTTTGCAAGGAACATTCTCGATGCACTACTTTGATCCCAAACTCAGTTTTGGGTAGTTTCGCCATTTCGTTGCCGTACGGAAGCCGTTACGAAAATGGAGTATTGGGTGCATTTGATTCATCACTTTGTGCTGCTTGAACCGTTTCTTGTTTCTTCCGATGAACATGCCCAATCCACTACTTTCGGAACAAAATTTGTTTCGGGTGGTTTCACGCCATTTTGTTGCAACACGGGATCCGTTACGAAAATGGAAGTATCAGGGTGCAATTGATGCATCACTTTGTGCCGCTTGAACCGCCTTCTTGTTTTTTTGCAAGCGAACATGCCCAATGCACTACTTTAGGACCCAAAGTCATGTTTCGTGTGGTTTCGCGCAATTTCGTTATCGTACGGGTCCCGTTGCGAAAATAGAGTACTAGGGTGCATTTGATGCATCACTTTGTGCTGCTTGAACCGTTTCTTGTTTCTTCTCGATGAACATGCCCAATCCACTACTTTCGGTACAAAAATCTTGTTTCGGGTGGTTTCACGCCATTTTGTTGGAACACAGGATCCGTTACGAAAAATGAGTATCAGGGTGCAATTGATGCATCACTTTGTGCCGCTTGAACCGCTTCTTGTTTTTTTGCAAGGAACATGCCCCAATGCACTACTTTAGTCCCAAAGTCATGTTTCGGGTGGTTTCGCGCAATTTCGTTGCCGTACGGGTCTCGTTGCGAAAATAGAGTACTAGGGTGCCATTGATGCATCACTTTGTGCTGCTTGAACCGTTTCTTGTTTCTTCTCGCTATGAACATGCCTAATCCACTACTTTAGGTACAAAAATCATGTTTCGGGTGGTTTCACGCCATTTTGTTGTAACACGGGATCCGTTACGAAAATAGAGTATCAGGGTGCAATTGATGCTATCACTTTGTGCCGCCTTGAACCGCTTTCTTTGTTTTTTTGCAAGGAAATGCCCAATGCACTACTTTAGGACCCAAAAGTCATGTTCTCGATTGGTTTCGCGCGATTTCGTTTGCCGTACGGGTCCCGTTGCGAAATAGAGTACTAGGGTGCATTTGATGCATCACTGTTGTGCTGCTTGAACCGTTTTCTTGTTTCTTCTCGATGAACATGCCCCAATCCACTACTTTCGGTTACGAAAAATCTTGTTTCGGGTGGTTTCACGCCATTTTGTTGGCAACACGGGATCCGTTACGAAAATGGAGTATCAGGGTGCAATTGATGCATCACTTTGTGCGCTTGAACCGCTTCTTGTTTTTTTTGCAAGGAACATGCCCAATGCATACTTTAGGTTCCCAAAGTCATGTTTCGGGTCGGTTTCGCGCAATTTCGTTGTCGTACGGGTCCCGTTGCGAAAATTAGAGTACTAGGGTGCATTTGATTGCATCACTTTGTGCTGCTTGAACCGTTTCTTGTTTCTTCTCGATGAACATGCCCAATCCACTACTTTAGGTACAAAAATCATGTTTCGGGTGGTTTCACGCCATTTTGTTGTAACACGGGATCCGTTACGAAAATAGAGTATCAGGGTGCAATTGATGCATCACTTTGTGCCCCTTGAACCGCTCTTGTTTTTTTTGCAAGGAACATGCCCAATACACTACTTTAGGTCCCAAAGTCATGTTTCGGGTTGGTTCGCGCGATTTCGTTGCCGTACGGGTCCCGTTGCGAAAATAGAGTACTAGGGTGCATTTGATGCATCACTTTGTGCTGCTTGAACCGTTTCTTGTTTCGTTCTCGATGAACATGCCCAATCCACTACTTTAGGTACAAAAATCATGTTTCGGTGGTTTCGCCATTTGTTGCCGCACGGGACCTATTACGAAAAAGGAGTATCAGGGTGCAATTGATGCATCACTTTGTGCCGCTTGAACCCTTTTTTTTTTTGCAAGGAACATGCCCAATGCACTACTTTTGATCCCGAACTCAAGTTTTTGGTGGTTTCTCACCATTTCGTTGCGTACGGGGTTCGTTGCGAAAATAGAGTACTAGGGTGCATTTGATCATCACTTTGTGCTGCTTGAACCGTTTCTTGTTTCTTCTCGATGAACATGCCCAATCCACTACTTTCGGACAAAAATCTTGTTTCGGGTGTTTCACGCCATTTGTTGCACACGGGATCCGTTACGAAAAATGGAGTATCAGGGTGCAATTGATGCATCACTTTGTGCGCTTGAACCGCTTTTGTTTTTTTGCAAGGAACATGCCCAATGCACTACTTTAGGACCCAAAGTCATGTTTCGTGTGGTTTCGCGCAATTTCGTTCGTACGGGTCCCGTTGCGAAAATAGAGTACTAGGTGCATTTGATGCATCACTTTGTGCTGCTTGAACCGTTTCTTGTTTCTCTCGATGAACATGCCCAACCACTACTTTCGGTACAAAAATCTTG